>CBVK0100848666.1:0-20333 GCA_900067695.1 Picea abies | reverse complement strand
CCAAAATTTACATAGAAGGGAAAAAATGTGGGCCATTATGCCCATAACATCGTCATAAAAGACTACTATGACATGAGACTCTACTCGTCCTCCTACACTACATTTTTCTCAAGAGAGCACATAACCACTCTAGCTACTCATTGCATTAAGTGACTAAGGAATTCTTCCACTCTAATTATGTGCCTATGAAGGTGAAAAGGTACATCATGTATCCTCATAGAGGGAACACCCATGGTCAATGCATGAATATTCTTCTCTACCTCACAGAGTTCTCCTACTCCGACATTAGCCTCTACTACTACCTGAACATCACTATGACGTCTGAATGCTGACATCGCCATCGGATGTGACATGCCTCTATCTTCATGATGAAAAAAAATGATTTATATCCCTCATTGTACAAAAAAAAAAATATGTATATATGAAAGAAAAAAACATTGTTGCAAGGTCATCATCTTTCATGTTTTGCCTGATGCATCCCATTGTGTCCATTCAGACAACACTAAATATGCACTACCCCTAAATTCTACTTTGGAATATGAGAATTCCTATACCATAAAAGTATTCCTTCTCCACCATACAAAGAAGCCAATAGTAAATGAAAATGACGAGGGATCATTCCCCAACTAGGGTGAAAGGCTCGTCCATCTCTCCATCTGAGGCTCGGATGTAGGGCATGCTATCAATGAAACCTGTGGCTACATCTATGGTACTCTCTCCAAAAATAATTACACCAGGAAATAACCATATCTAAACTGCTTTTGCCTACTTGTTCTTCATTTAGATATTTAATCTTTGACATTTATCAGAAATCCTGTGCACCAATTAAAGATCCTAGGTTCGAGGATTGAAAAACATACGCCATGTGCGATTTGGAAGAAACATGGGGACTGGTGCTTCCCTATATTTTAGTGATGGTGAAATGGATAAATTGAAGAGGAAGATCCCTTGTGTCTTTAATAAAAATTATTTTCCCTTATTTTTGGGATCCTGACACACAGAACTGAGCAATATATGCATCTGTCTACAAGGTCATGGTTCGATGTTAAGATAATATCACCAGTTCTCCTCTTCTTGAGAGTCCCATCAGGAAGTACACATCCTTGATATTGATCTCAAGCATATGATATCCCACTTGAAATTTGTTCTCATCATTGTCCCACAGTCCCATCAAATGATTAAGCAGAAGGACTTCCTTCCGCATGTTCTGTAGCTTGAAATATTTTAACAACATGTAGTTACAAATAACTACCCTCGCTTGAGGGTCTTGCAAAGAGGCCATATCATCAAAAACGTTCTCTCTTTATTTCCATTTGATCATTTTTTCCAATGAAAAACTACAAACCAATAAGAAGACACATTAGCCAAATTTTCAAAGAAGGAAAATGCTTTTTCATAGGAAAACAACTAAAAAAAAATTAAAATTTTATGCCTAGAGCACCCCTGTAGAATAATTCAGAGCGATAGCATGCCATCAAAGGGGACACAAGGGAACTGAAATATGGACTCGCGCTCCCCATGACGACCTAGAGGAGTGTCGATATATTTCAACAATATGGGGCCTTATAAAGGGCCAAAACTAATGAAATAAGCATTGAAATAAAAAAAAAGCATGAAAAATGATGGGGAGGATCAGCCTACCAACCTAGTCCTGATGAAAATGAAAATGATTACCCATAGCTCCCATAATTGACGCTAAAAGAATCTCTCCAAAAGGGGGAAAACTCAAGAGAAAAGGGAAAATTTCAAAGTGAAAGTTGAAAGTGAGTTTGTTTTTACCCTAATTGACTTTTTACTATTTCTAAATTAAAGTCATCTAATCCTTTTTCACATTAGTTATGTTTATTTTTTTATTTTTTTCAATTATCGTTGATTTTAAAAGGAATTGTTGACGTTTGTTGCCCATAATGATTTTTTTATGTAGGTATATACTGAGAATAATCTTTCAATGACTTGTAAGTCTATCGAGAAAACTTCATTGTACTTAAAGCTCGTTAACATATGAAGAGTTGTCTGTTGGGTGTTAGTTTAACCCTTTTTCAGTCCCAACAGACTAACTACGAAAACTAAACGCTCTAGTCAATCTTGGCTAGAAGAGTTCTCCATCATATTAGTTTATACCTTTTCAGGCCTCAGAGACTAAAACTACTAAAAAGGATAACTCTGGATTTTTCTTTAATTTATTTTCAAACTCCCTAAACATGAAAAAAAATTGAGTTTTCCTTCTCTGGACTCTTAAAATTATACATTGAAGGGCCTATATGGGAATGAACCCTTACTTCTTCTAGTTCGTTAAATAAACGAAGAATATATTACCAAAGGTGAGTTGTATTGAGCATGTTTTACCCTCCTTGAGATCGTTAAAAAAAAAGAGGTACTCATCTATTTGGATGGGGGAAAAATTGAAGGAAGTGGGTCGAGTTTCTTGAGATATTTTAAGGCAACTCTTATGGTCACCCTTGAATACGAAATTTTTTTTCACCTCACCATACACATGGATAATCCATTTTCATCTGCAATGAACCAATCCTATGAGTCTTTTTACTCCTTTGACCCATCCAAAGAATGACCCAACACTTGTCGCATAATGTTTTGGTCCATTTTGATTCTATGCTACCAAGTCTTATCTCGTGCCTTAGTGTTCAAGGGAAGTATTCACCTCAAATTCAGCTATCCACAATATTATCATTTCCTGTACCCATGTCAATGCATTTTTTATCACTTTCTTGTGACATGTTTCGTCTCGATTGATGGGGGATACATCAATGCCCTCCTTTGATGAGTCTTTTCCTGTTGACTTCAATAAATACACTTAGGAACACATTAGTACCTTGGGACCTACATTCCTCAATGGCAGACCTTCTCGCATTCGGTAGTGGGTATACATCAATGACCTCTAATCGATTGATTCCAAAAATGTTCAACTTCAGCTCATTATTCACATTCGCTGGATTGTACTTAAAGTACCTTGAGAGTCATCAACATCAATGTTGATTTATCTCACACTTTTTAACAATATACCTCAAAGATTGGTAATCAAGCGGTTTTTGCTATGTTCGACATCAAATAATCTATTCACATGGACATAATCATACTATTATAGGATCGAGACGAAGAACCTAGATTGACTATTCATATTCATATATAAACTTTACCTAGGTTGTGATGGACATATTCATTTGAATAATATATATTTTGTAACATAGATCCACTTTGTATTATTTCATGGCTATAACCAATTCAGGTCATAAAGGGATGGATCCACATTGTATCTTCGGTTTCCATCTCCTTACTTAATATCATCATGGATCCACAATGTATTTGTTGGCGCCTGTGATTTGGGTCACTTGTATTCTGAGCATAGGTATGCCTACCTCAGGGATGGGACATATATTAATGTTGTTTGATGGTTGTTCGCAACTTCTACCAGGTTCTCCAACTCCATATACTTTCTTTGAAGAATATACAAAGTGTTTCTACCATCAACATTCTTCTTCTGGGTTCACACTTTGGGGGGAAATATGTTACACATCAAAATTCCTCACTTCGACATTGTATCATAAGTGTCGCAAGTGTCGCAAGTGTCGCACTTTTATTGTCACAATTGTCATAAGTGTCACAAGTGTCGCATTCACTTTTCCTAAGTTTCTCATCTTGAACGACACCATGACATCACTTTCTACAACCCCTAAAACATGGTATAAGAAAAAGCCCCATCATCTGATAGTCGGAACAAGTTTTTTACCTGGGGAATTACTCATCTTTTTGACATTTTGGAAGACTAGCACTCCCCTTCTCATATATAAGGAGATCTAAAGCTTCCTTGACCATGTTAAGGGAGCGTTATAATGCTCTATTTTCCACTTCAAGGGACCGCTATGTTGGTTGAGGGAATCTTCGAGTAAATCCCACTTTCTTCTAAGAGACAACTATGGATGGGTTGGGTTAGTTTGTCTCGAACTCCATGGCTACATCTAAGGAAAAAATCACAATTAATGGAGCCATATCCTCAACCAATTCCAAAAATACTCAATTTGGTTGATCCTCTCAAAGCCTATAAATGGAGGCATTTCCACAGTGAAAAGGGGGAGAAATCAGGAAAGAATTGTTATTTTTATTGTGAATATTTCGAGCAAGGGTTGGATGAGGAGGACTTGGAGAGGTTGTTACAAAACCATCTAAATATTGTAATTTTTTCCTTCTAATTTCTCATTAATATACTTGGACCATTCCCTTCAAGTGTATTTTTACATTTTCTTGTCTATGGTTGTCTTAATTTGCATAGATGAATTGATTTTTTCTAATCCATTAGAGTGGGATATAGACGTTTGTCTTGTGTTGTCCATTGTAGTTATTGATTTGTGTCGGGAGTCAGATCGATCTCGCTGATTGGAGCAGCTAGGACAAACGCCATAAATGAGGTACATCAAACTTCCTCTCCTTTTCTCTTTTTTGATGTACAATATGAATGTATAGGAATGGTAGTGTCTAGATGAAACTTTCTGTCATGGTATAGAAGTCAATAATCCAAGGAAAATTTCACTTGTTCATAGGGAAATATTTGCATAACAACAAGGCAAGACATTGCATGGAAATACAAGGCAAGGTAAGGCATGACATACAAGGAAAGAAAAGGATAGCCATGGAAAGGTAAGGAAAGGCATGGAAAGGCATGGAAAGGAAAGTTCTAGGTATAGGTCTAGATATAGGTATGGAAAGACAAGGTCTAGGTCTAGGTCTGGGTCTAGGTATGGAAAGGCAAGGCAAGGCATGACAAGGAAAGGCATGTCATGGTATGGATAGGCAAGGCGTGGCATGGCATGGGATGGAAAGGTGTGGAATGGAAAGGAAAGGCAAGGAAAGTAAATGCAATGAAAGGTAAGGCATGACATGGCATGGCATGGAAAGGCAAGGAGAGATAATGCAAGGCAAGGATATGCAAGGAAAGGAAATGTAAAGCATGACATGGAAAGAAAATGTGTGGCATGACAAGGAAAGTCATGTCATGGCATGGAAATGAAAATAATGGAAATGCAAGGCAAGGCAATTCTAGACATGGAGATGTAAGGAAATTCATGGAAATGCATGGCAAGGAAAGGTCTAGGTATGGCAAGGGAAGGAAAGGAAATGCAAGGCTTGGCAAGGAAAATAAAGGCATAGGAAGGAAATTCATGGCATGAAATGTCAAGGAAATGAAAGACATGGCAAGGAAAGGAAAAAGGCATTCCATGGAATGGAAAGGAAATGAATGACATGACATGGAATGGTATGGTAAGGCAAGACAAGGCAAGGAAATGCAAGGAAAGACAGTGCGATGCAATGTATGACGAGGCAAGGCATGGCATGGAAATTCAAGGCAAGGTAGGGAAATGGAAGGAAAGGAAATGATAGACATGGAAAGGCAAGGCAAGGCATGACTAGGCAAAGTCTAGGTCTAGGTATAGATCTAGGTATGGCAAGGAAAGGAAAGGCAATGCGAGGCATGGAAAGGAAAGCAAAGGCAATGCGAGGCATGGAAAGGAAAGGAAATTCATAGCAAGGAAAGGTGTGGCATGGAAAGTCAAGGAAAGGAAAGGAATGACATGACGAGGTAAGGAATGGAATGGAAATTCAAGAAAATGCATGGTATGGTATGACATGGAGAGTTAAGGAAAAGAAACACAAGGAAAGCAAGCAAAGGAAAGGAAAGGCTAGGAAAGAAAGGAAAGAAATGACAAGGAAAGGAAAGGCTAGGAATGAAAGGAAAGTCACACGTTTGGAGAGATTATCTACCTTTTATTTTTGGGAGTTGATCACATACTTTATTGTGTCCTCTCCATCCACTTGGCATATTTCACATTCATCCATGGAGTTGGCTACCTTGGAATTCACGCACGTGGAGTGGTTGTATTCATGCACATTATTGGAGGGAACATTCCATGTGGACACTTGTCATTTGAATTGGCTTGATGCCTATTTTTGGTGGTGTTTACCCTTCTTGAGAATTATTTGGTGCATACTACTACTATTTTTGGATGAGGGAGACTTTCTTTGGAGAGAATAATGTCGATATGTTGTAACATGGTTAACTATGGATCGACGAGAGACCCAACTAATCCATTATTATAATATTTATTTGACTTGTCATGGAGTTAGTTAGAAAATAATAATATTTTATTGTATAAGAGAAGAGACTCACTCTATAAGGAAGATCTTTCTCTCTCCATTATAAAGGGTGGAGAATTTGGGGATTTATAAGCTCTCCTCTTGCGCTACATTGTACAACATTTTGGAAACTTGATGGATAATTTGAGGTATATTTTCATTTGATATGAGGCTTTATTGTTCACTTATATTTTGTGTGTTGTTTTTGTATTAAGAAACCCTTGTAGCATGTTTTGATTATCATTATAATGAACCATGATTCATTTTGGATAGAGTAATGTAAGGTTTCAACCCTATTATTTCTATTGTGATTATGTTATGCTACATGATTCTTATTATTGGTTCCTAAAGTCTTAACTAAGATGGGCCTTCAGTATTTCATAAAATTTAGGTTCTTGAGAACCATTAATTGTGTATGGATTTAGAACTTAGCAATCTTTTCCACCATAAGAGATTTATTAATGAGTAGCGCGAGCAATTATAATCACTTTAGAAAAACGAACTATTTTTACTTACATAGACTCCCTTAACACTTTAAAAAGTAATTAATCAAATTAAATAAATTGTTACAATGATTAGTGCACTAATACATTATACAGTTCAAATCTATTTTAATATTCAGTAAAATTGATAAAAAATTTAGTTCATTTCATCAAAATTTCATAAATCTATCAAAATTTTGTGAAATAGTTTCTAGAACCTAAAACATCTTTGTATAGTCTTCAACAAACATCTCCTATAATAAATGTATTTATTGAATATTGTAAGGGTAATTGTAGTTTCTATGAGTTAAGGGTAAGTTATTGAATCTAGAAACTCATTAAAATCTATATTGATGTGTTAAGTGATCCTTCTATCTTTCGATGTACAAGTTTCTCCCAACTATTGCAAAACAATATTCAACTTATCATACTAAGAGATCTTAAATTGAATGTTATAGGAGATTTTGAGCTTGAAATGTCATCTTCTCATCATGTCATTATCCCAAATCCATCCATAATCACAAAGTGTGCATTGATTTCAACTCGTGAATTATTATGTTCATGTTCATTTTCATGATGTTCATGTAGGTGTCTCTCTTTATAAAACAATGTAAATCTATGTTTCCTAGGAATATCCTTGTAGTGGTATTTTTATGTGGAATTATTTCTTAGAAGAATAAAGATATGGAGTTGTTTCTATTTATTGTTTCTAAGAGTTATCTTTTGATAATATATTTGTTTAAATCCATTTATATTATATTTATTTCTTGCAATTTCATATATAACAGAAACAAATGGAAATCAAAGCACTTTGAAATTCATACATTCATCAACTTTAAATGAAGAAACACTAATATTCATAAAAAAAATTCCATATATATATATTCAATCATCTAAACTATACATTTTTTACAAAATGGTAGTCATTGATCACTCATTGACCACTGCCACTACCCTCAGGAGCATCCCAAAAATAGATCTCTCTTCTTTGCTCACAGAAGCACCTCAAGTGGTTTTGTGCCTAGGCGTGATTCGCCACTCTAGAGGTTGCACAATACAAAAAATATTGTTATAAAATTTTTTCCACAAAGAATTAAAAGACTTACAAAATGATATTTTGCAATTCAACATAAGACAACTCACCACATATGGTACTGACAATGACAAGGGTGTTACCCTCTTCCATGACCCTAATCTCTTAGTGATGCCAGCCTTCATCAATTACAGGGATCAAATCATGAAATTTAAACAAATATGCACATAAAATCAATTCCATTCATAATACATAAAAAATTATCATCAACACATTATATCACCATGAATATCTCATCCATCGATTGAGAGATGCTGGAAGGTGTAGCACTCTGATTTACAACCTGCTTTGAGCCAACATATATTGTGGAAACCTAAGTGGATGACACAAATGTAAATGGTGGTGGGGGTGGGTTGCATATGTGTGCATCCACTATGGATTAATTCAATGGAAGAGGTGGTGCGGGTGGGTGGCCTATGTGTGTAACCACTGATGATGCATGGAATATAGTGGGGGTGGAAAGCAATGAAGCTCCATGGGTTGTACAAGTGATGGAATAGCCCTTGTACTAGAAACAGGGAACCCAAAATTCATGGTAGGGTGTCCAAGGACTAGACTAGTATTGTAAGTAGAAAAAAGATCAGCAACTTGCATACATATTAATAATATTTTTATTAGTACCAAATAGTAAAATTAAACAACACAAATACAACAAATTTGAGATTTAAACGAGATTTAACTCAACACATGATACCCGTGAAGCATGTAACTTCTCCAGCCTAGGTGGACATTGTTTGACACCACCTGGTGCCACAACCTATAGAAACATAAGAACATTATAAATTTGAGGATGCCAGAAAATAAAGAAATCACTACGATGATTTTATAAAATGTAAAAGGATTCCTCTACTACTACCAGTGTATGTGGTAGAATGAATGAGTAGGATTCCTCTATTGATACATAAATGGTGGAGATAGACATTGATGCATATATTGGCGTAGAGGGTTGGCTATAGGAGTGTAGCAACTACAAAACATCATACAATAAAATATCTAAATCAATATACATAATAATATATAAATATATAATAATGAATAAAATAGAGATGCTTAAGATACTAGCTTCCTCCATGAAGCTCTAATATCCAATGGCCTCCATAGGCCCATGGAAATCCCTCCCACAAGTTGAGCATATGTGAGGCTCACATGAACTAATGCTATGTCCATGTTCCATCTCCTTGTTGCACTCTTCTCTAGGGGTTTAAGTTCCATCCCCTCTTCCAATTTCCCCAACAAGCACCTGCTACCGAGATAGTGCAAAAAAACTACCATGTTGCACTAGACTCTGAGTCAATTATAATAAAGCTACATGTGCATGTTGCAAGCCCTATGCAATGGAAGTATGTTGGGAAGGGGGGTTAGGAATTCTCTCGGGGGGACAAGGAACTAACATGGGATCAATTTTATCATGCTCTTCGTCATGTATGGACCCTCGATCCACCCCCTGAAAATAAAAAATGTTGAAGTAGTTCACATGGTGACCCAACATAAATTATTCCCATAATTTCCTCAAGAAATATAAGGGAACCTCCCTGTTAATCTAGGGATGTTTATCAAAGGCCATGAACCACCTATCCATCTAGTTAGAATTAAATTGTGGGTGGATGCACCAATCCATAAAAATGTATTTCTTGTTGACAGGTGGTTGTTCTCTAGTTCAAGGATCGATAAGAAGAGACATCAGATCTTGTTTTGAAATATACATGTATCTGACTTGGTTTCTATCGAGTCTAGTCCTATAAAAATTGAACATCTTATCCCTGTATTCAGAAATATAAGTTAATTTCCCTTGGGAACTTGCAATGGATGATACAATGACATCTAATGAAGTGGCCAAGGACTCTAGGCTAGGTTTTCTTGTACCCATTAATTCATGGAAAAGTGATCTCAAGGTGGTCAATCCCTCATCAATCTGTGTGTTTATGTTTGGTGGTTTTGGTGGGTAGGGGTTTTTTGCATCTTGGTGTTGTGAGCGGTTTCCATTGTCTCTAGGTTCTATCATAATAATATATATTGCAATTTAATAAGGCATGACATATGAATTAGGTCGTTTTATTTAATTAAAATTGAAAATTACAAAAAACATGAAAATAAATATTTTAAGAAATTAAAAAAACAATAATATAATCACGCACACCTACATGCATTATTTTGTATTCATAATACATTTCCATTTTCTATTTTGAACACTGACAATTTGATAGATGAAGAATATATGATAGAAGAAGAAATGATTATACCATCAATATGGATGATGAAACAATATAATTATTTCCATTGAACGATGAAGACATTAGATAAGTGTTTCTAGCATTTGAAAAGTTCCTAAGCATGGTTAAAGAAATGGAGGAACATTATGATCTTGTTTAGAGAAGAGTTGAGCGAGGCATACAACACAATGATGTTCTTCTTCTAGATAGAAAATGAAGAGTCTTAGTGAAATTTATGAACAAGAAAATAGAAGATATGGAAGTGCACTTATGACAAAGGTATTACAAACAACAATTCCAATTGAAGAAACTAGAGGAAAGAAAGATTAGAAACAACCCATGAACGTAGAATATGATGCAATGATAAATAACCAAACATGGGAGCTTGTGTTGTGTCCTAAATGAATAAATGTTATAGGTTCCAAATGGGTTTATAAGACAAAATTTAATTCAAATGAGGTCATAGAGAAATTCAAATAAAAAATGAATACTATTCAAATAATTATTTATCTTGCTTCAAGTCTTAGCTAGGATATTCATCAAATAAATATTAAGAATACATTATTGAATGAGAATATCCATGAATAAATATATATGGACCAATCCATTGGTATAGGGGATAAAACACATCAACACTTTTTTTACATGTTGAAGAAATCACTTCATGGACTTAAACATGCTTCAAAGGCATGGCATAAAAAAATGATTTTTATTTCCAACAACATGAGACTGGTTCAAAAAATGCAAATCAGATCCAAATATCCATGTAAAGAAAGTTCAAAGAGAGATCCTTCTTATTATTTTTTATGTAGATGATTTGCTCATTGTTGGTGAAAAATATTGTTTTGATTAAAACTTTGAAATTATATCTTCAATGAACATTTGATATAGTGATCTAGATGTGCTTCTCAGTTTTCAAGTTTGTAAACTACATGATGGATTGTTTCTTTCACAATCAAAATATGCAGTGGATCTTTTAAAATAAAATAAAATGCTTGATTGCAAACTTTGTTTTACTCAATTTTAGTGTGGAGTCAAGCTTACCAAAGAATGTCATTCCAAGAAGGTAGATACTACATTATATAGGCAGGTTGTTGGCAACCTAGCTTATTTAACACACACTACACCAAGAATTTTCTTTGTAGTCAATCTAGTTTCCATATCTATGCAAGAACCTAGAGAAATTCATTGTTTGGTTGCTAAATGATTTTTTCCTGTAGCCATGGTACACTACACTATGCCATCCATTGTGCTACTAGTCCCAAATTTATTTTGTAGGAAAGATTAATTTGGATTTGAGTGGGGTGATGTGTATGATAGGAAACCCTTAGGTGGCTATGTTTTCCATATTGGATCAATATCTATTAATCCTTTGGTGAGATAGAGTATAGAGCATCAAATGAAGCAAGAAAGAAACGATAATGTCTATTCAAAATGTCTTATTAAAGTTTATCTTTAATCGAAATTCTACAAATACCATATTTTGTGGCGATGAAAATGTGATCTACGTTGTAGACAATCAAATTTTTCATGCTAAAATCAAACCTATTGATATTGATATTGATTTGAGATATTGTCCAAGATCAAATTGTCAAATCACAATATTGGTGTAGTGATGAAAAAATTGTTGAAATTTTTAACAAAAGTATGACTAAAGCTAAATTCTTGAGTCTACCAAGTATGTTGGGCATGTTGGAGGTTGATACTAAGGGAAGAATAGATGCAAAATGTCCCCATTCACTTCTCTTTTTCTTGTAAATTCTCTATATTTATTTTTAGAGGGGAAATGTTAGGCAATGAAATAGGTGACTCTCTATGAATTTGCTAGATGAGATTTTTCTAGAAGATTAGAATTTTTTGTACTTTAGATTCTATTAAAAGATATTAAATTAATTGAATAGAAGTAAAAAATTACTAGAGTGGGAGGAAAAATCAAGCATAGTTGGCTTGAGTTGAACACAATGGCAGTATATTGTCTTCGCTTGGTGTGTTGCTCCTATCTAGATCAATCAAATGGAAAATGGGAGGAACAATCTATGCAAATGAGCACAAATCGCTCATGTGGTCACTTAAGAAAGGGCATGAAAATAACACACACACACACATTCTCAAGAACGCACATACGTTCTCAAGAACGCACACGTGTTCTCAAGAAGTTCCTATGTAGTAAGTTGAGTGGAGGTTTGAAAAATATTGAACCTATAACATCATAAATGTGTGCATGTGCATTCCTATGGGTGCGCATTCCTACTCACCCCCTTGTCACTCTATCGTCCACAAATTTCATGCACTCACCTTGGATTTGTTTTGGGTATTTATTTTGACTAATTTTACCCCAAAATCTGGTTAGAAATTGTTGGAATTGTATATATGATTTTATGACTCTTGGGTTGTTATATTCTTTGCCGATTTGGCAACAAGGTTGTTCTTGCCTCTGGAAGAAGGTCTAATGTTGATTGTGTCATAGGTTGGGACCAAGGTTAGAGACGTAACCTTTTATTCTGAATGAATAAAGAAACAAGAGAGCATAACGCTCAAAAGAATGTTGGTTTTCTCGGTTAAGGGTTTCCAGGGTAAAATATCGGTGTATTGTTTGGTTTCTTGTGTCATTTTCTTTCTTGATTAAATTATTCTTCTCTTCCGCTAGGATTAGTGTGGAAGTGTCTTTCATTTCCTAACATGTGGTATCCGAGCTTAGGTCTACCTGACAAGTGATTTATCAGAGCGTTGTTATGCTTTGGCGAGTATATCAGATCTTGATTTGAAAATATTGAATCTAAGAACTAAACCCTATGTACAGTAAGAGTCGTAAGTTATAAATTGTGTTTAAGATCATGGTAAACAATGGAGAGCAGTTCCATAATAGAAATAGAAAGATTCAATGGCCAAAATTTTGAGTTTTGGAAGCTTAAAATGGAATATCTTCTTGTAGATCAAGAATAATGGACAACGGTGTTTCCAGGCACCTAGCCGATAGGCATGTTGACGAAAGAATGGGAGAAACTCGAAAGAAGAGCAAGAATTATGATTTAGTTTTGTCTTATAGATTCGGTGTTGTTGAATGTCTCAAGTGAATATTCGGCCAGGAAACTATGAGACAAGATGGGAAGCTTATACTAGTCGAAATCTATGGTAAATAAGTTGTTTCTCAAAAAGAAATTAATCTTTTGAGGATGAGTGATGGAAGTTCGGTGACTGAGCATTTAAATGCGTTTAATACGATGTTAAGCCAGCTATCATCTGTGGATATTAAGATCACTGATGAGGAGAAGTGTATCATCATATTATGTTATTTTCCAGACTCATGGGATAGCTTAGTCATGGCTATTGGGAGTAATTCAACCACACTAACGCTAGAGGACATGGTTTCTTCTTTGTTGTCAGAAGAAATGAGAAGGATGAACATGGAAGGATTAACCAAAGATTCTCTAGTAGTGAGAGGTCAACCGATAGACAGAGATAAAAGAATATTCTCCAGTAGAAAATTTAATTTGAAGGGTAGATCTAAATCCCTTTTCATTCAACACAAGGATGTTAGAATTGTGGTGAAGTTGGGAATTATAAAAAGGAATGTAAGTCGAAGGGAACATAAGTCAGTGTTGGATCCGACGAGAAGCAGTGGACTGAGAGAACTATGACCTCAGGCAACGGAGGTGATGTGTACTTGGTGTCGACCAGTACATAGGCGGATCAAGATGTTTGGTTGCTCGACTCATGAGTATCCTTTTATATGACACCACATAAAGAATGGTTTTGTTAGTATGAAATATATGATGGGGGTGATGTCTTCTTGGGGACGACTCGACAACCAGAATTTTCAGAAGGGGAAGAGTCTGACTGACACTGCAGGATGGGAGGAAAATGATCCTTTCAGGTGTGCTACACATTCTGGGTTTGGCAAGAAACCCGATATCTGTCAGCCAGATGAGTGATGCATGTGTGCATACTCTATTTCAGAAGGATTCGTGCAAGATGTTTAGAGGTGTGATGGTCTTAATGAAAGGAGTTCAGATTGGTACCTTATACAACTTGTTAGGGAATGTCGATTCGACTGGATGCAACAACATCATTGGTTTTAAAACTGACTCGACTTGATGTCAACACAACTCGACTCGACCCGAGCTAAGTCAGTTCAAATCAACTCCACAAGACATGATGCAATCAACCTGAGTAGGCTATGGCACGAGAGGATGGGACACATTGGAGAAAAAAGACTTCGAGCTATGCAAAACAAAGTTACGGTTGAAAGTTTTCATGAATGTGGATTAGAAGTCGACTTTTGTGAACATTGCATATATGGGAAACAAAGTCGAGTGAGGTTCCCATATTGAGTGACAAGGGAAAATGGGATTCTAAAACTGGTGCATAGTGATGTGTTTGGCCCGGTTACACTGCCATCACTTGGTGGATCCGTGTATTATGTCTTAGATGATTTTTCGAGGAAGACATGGATATATGTCTCCTTTAATTCTCACCAAACCGTTCTTTAAACACATTTGCACTTTACCAAACCCATCTGCATTACCGTCATAACTCGAACCATTTTCAAAAGATCGGTAACCTTCATCTGCAAATATTACTGAAGGTTCTTGCGGCCCGGGTCACGCGGGAATAGAACTGAATGTACAATTCTGTAGAGTATGAAAACTGACAAATTGAAAACGGTTACAACTTCACTCAAAATCAAATGAAATCGAATCACGGAAATACACGAAAAGACAAAAAACCTGATTATGATTATGATCAAAGTTATACCTGCCCAGTTTGAAGTCGTTCTCTGTCCGAGAAAAACGATTACGTGGAATATGTAAACTCCGAAGAAAACCATATCCAAACTAGGAATTTGGACAGGTAGATAATCAACCCATAAATATGAAACGTACGGGTAGCCTACTATACGTAGACAGTGCAACTACCAAAGAAAACATGGAGTCCAGGCCACTATATATATAACAGACTCTTGCCAGAGGAGAAACAACGGAGTTTAGATATATACTGATCTGTGTAATTGAATATCTTCGGCGATCATGGCGTCCGCTGAAATTCCTGGAATATCAATTGTGCTTGCCTTTTTCTTAACCTATTTGGCTTTGGGCGCTGCAAGCAATTATGCAAACCAAGAGAAGATTTCTGAATCTGTAGTGGTTGTGGGAAAGGTGTTTTGTGATACATGTTTGGAGCACAGGCTTTCTGAAAATGGCTACGTTATATCCGGTATCATTTCATGTTTAGTAATATATATTCGTTGTATTTTCTTATAATAAACAGAAGATGTTAAATGTACTGATCATTCCTTTCTCCTTTTGATGAACGCACAGGAGCTTCGATAGCTGTGGAATGCGGCCTCAACAGGAAAATGATGACCGTATCCATTATAGGAGAAACCGACGAAAATGGAGAATTCAAGGTGGACCTTCCTTCCAGTATTTTTCACTCTGCTGATGAATTAAACAAGTGTTGGGTGAGGCCGCGCAATAGTCCGTACGATTCGTGCAGGATTCCCTCAACGTCTTCACCATCAAAGCTCACGCTACAGTCGGATTCCAATGGAGTTCTTACCTACAGTGCAGGGTCATTCAGCTACCGCCATGAAACTGTACCTGCATCGTGTTACAGGGAAGATTTCTTGACAATGATGAGGGGTCGACAAATGGCTGAGAATGTTGATCAATCTTCGAAAGCAGTCCAACAGACGCCCACAATCCCTTCGTTGCCTAATTTTCCACCTGTTACCCTTCCCAATGTCCCCCCGCTTCCCAGTTTCGGTATTCCTCCTCTGCCCACTATTCCTTCGCTTCCCAATTTCGGTATTCCTCCTCTGCCCACTATTCCTCCGCTTCCCACTGCTCCTCCTCTGCCAACTATTCCTCAGCTTCCCACTGCTCCTCCTCTGCCCACTATTCCTCCTCTGCCAACTATTCCTCAGCTTCCCACTGCTCCTCCTCTCCCAATAACTCCTCCGTTGCCTCCGTTAAGTTTTCCTCCATTTCCAAAACCGACCATTCCAGGCTCTCCTCCTCTTCCACAGATTCCTCAAATCCCACAAATTCCGAACTTTCAATTCCCGCCGATCCCATTTCTCACGCCACCACCCCCAGGCCACTAGAACAGCCTTTGATTTTTCAGGTCTTGGCGGTACTATTTGATTTATAGCTCTCGCTTATTTTGTTGGACGCTTCTTATACATTCCGCGTTGTTTGTTTGTCGTATAGCTGATAAAAATCCTGTTTGAGAGGTCGGTTGGGCTCTTCAAAAATAGTTTTATATGCATTTGTATACCTGATACTCGTATTTCTTAATAAGATCATAACATAGCCACGCTTTCATTATTGTTAGAATACGTAATTACTAGTATAGCAGTTAAATAGTAGTTGTTGGTGAAGGCCAAAGGAATGATAAGATGAAACAAATTCTTAAAAAAATATATTAAATTTTATTATTGATTAACAAATAAACGGTTGAGCTTCATTTATCTGGTGTTAATATTTTAATTTTTGTTAGCTATCAAAGTCATTTTTAAATATGATTAGGTAAATGTAAAAAAGTATAACAGCTAGGAAGTTAATGATTGAAATCACAGCTATTTATTTTGTGTGACTACTAAGAATATTCTAGCCATATTTAATCTTGTCCATAGAAAACTTATTAAGCACTAAACCCCTATTAAATCTGCCCATTGTCAATAGGTGTATGCATTTCTGCATAATTACGTCACATTTTCGCCAAATAAAAATTAAAAAGATTGTTTAAGTATTTTAAGTTTCTATTTTTTCTAATAGATAATATGATTTTAGACTAAATTAAGTTTAAATTGTATTTTTATATTTTTAATATAGAAATGGATTCACTATATTAAAACATCTCAAAACATTTAAATTAAACAAAATTAATCACTCAAATATATAATATACAAATTCAAAACAAATATAACTATAAATATTTAAAAAAAAAATTATTACCCCGCCACCTTCTTACTGGACTAAGACATGTCCCCATAGAAACAATCCTGATGTTCACGAAAATGATTTCATAATACGAAGGATTTAATTATTTAATTACTTCGGCTTAAGAGACTTCGATAAGTATTAAGATGCATGCTTCAATCACATTTAAAATGTGCATTCCTTTCAATAAGTCATGCCACTATAATATCGCTTAGATAAAATGTTTTTTTATTATTAAAATCAAGCTTCTAGAAACCTTTAAATCACTTTCATATAACATTATTCAAATTTAATTATGTAATTTGATTAATTTGTTTTGTTTACTAAGTGTTTGATTTAAGTTGTTGAGTTTGTATATTGGATTTTTTTTAAGAATTTTTTTAACCAATTTTACCAAAATTTAATTAAAAATCATTAGAATTATATATTCGAATTGTTGAATATTCTAAATATTTTCTAAATCCTTGAATTTATTTATGCATTTAAAAAACATTTTAAATTTTACCAATAATTGTATAGGCAATTCTCATAATAATTATAAACATATCCAAAATATAAAACATTTACACTACACCTTTCTATATAAAAATAATATTAATGTAACAAAAATATAAAATTATAAACTTGCTTTACATTTTAACAAAATTGCACTTTAGTTTTTACCAATAAATAAATATTGATCAAAATAATATGAATGGATAAATATAATAAAATCCATATATTGGACTTTGATCTACAAGTTCACAAAGATACACTCTTCTTCTTAGAAATAAATATAGGTAAAAATAATGGTTTTGCATCCTAGAAAAATTACTAGACTTGATCTACATAAAATGCAATCAAATCATTTATTTCTTTTTTTCCAAAGAAGAAAATTTCTCTTTATATTAGATACAAATTTCTCTTTATATTAGATAATATAAAATGTTACATCATTGATCAACTTCTTACAAAAAAAAGTGGACTTTACATATGTCGAAAAACTGCGACAACCATAATGGGGTAATCAATATCACAATGCATCAAGCAGTACTTTAAACTGAGAGCACATTTGTCCTACAAAAAAAGATTACCCTGATGCTAAAATCAAAAGACCTACAATACATAATCTGGCTGTCAAAAGATCCAAAATGCAACAAATAGGAAATCAGAAAACTTTTATAAATCTAGTGAGGCCTGGCTCGTTGTCTACCCACTGGGTATAGATGATCTCCCCACAGTGATCTAGGTCCTTGAGCACTCTTTTAGACAAAGCATCTGCTTCCTCGTTAAATTCACAGTAAGTATGGAGGAAAGTTATCTTTTTGAACTAGAAACTGAGCCTCTTGATTTGATCGTTCTAACCTTCCAGCGCCAAGCTTTGTATTCTCTCGCTACCTTTGCACCAATCAATAACAAGCTTCGAGTCCCCAATGATTTGAATGACCGAAAGGTTGAATTTAATCGATAAGAAGAGAGTGGTCCATATACCCATCAACTTCACCCTGTTGTTGGTTCCAGCTCCTGTATTGAACGCCCATTTAAGATGAGAGTTTTTATTTAAGCTGAGAAAACCATCGACACCATTGTTTAAACCATATTCAGAAGCAACGTCGTCAAACCATCCCACTAACTATTGCAGCTGTGGAGGTCTCTTGATCTTGAATGAAACCTTTAACGATTTGGTCATCAAACTGGAATTATAGCAAGACATCACCTTTGTAGCCACCACCTGCACGAGAGTCGATCCATTATTGAAAAGAAGAGTATTTATTTCTAACCAGATGTACTAGCAGACAGTAGCTGGAAGAGTGCTTAAGGATTTGTGTTTTTCGACAAATGATGAGAGACAATCATCAACGGTAAGCCCCTTCGAGGTTAGCTTGGTCTTTAGGATCCCTTCTAAAAATATCCAAACCTGGCGAGTGAAAGGACAAGAAATAAACAAATGGATTAAAGTCTCATAGTTACTTCTACACATGATACAATAACTTGGCCCTTCCCATCCTCTAGCTAGTAGAACATCCCACGTGAGAATCTTGTTTCTTAGGAGAAGCCAGAAGAATAGTTTCAATTTTAGTGCCAAATTCCACTTCCATAGCTTATAGTCCCATCCCTTGATGGAGTGAGCCAACATGCGTTCTAAAAGATCTCTATGTTATTGGATAAATCTGTAAGTGCGAACACAAACCAATCTCCCTAGATCCACCTGGATCTAGAACAAAGCAAGACAGAATAATAGTCTTTCCCTAGATTTTGACTATTGAATTAACTAGGAGGCAAGAAATAATAACATACCTTATTATCGCTTCCTATGGTCTTTGTTGCTCCTGCTTCGCTCCAATGCTCTCGTGTAGTCAAGACCAAGACAACTCAAACAAACCAAATTGAAGAAAGCACAATCTATTCTATTCCTTCGCTTCCCAATTTCGGTATTCCTCCTCTGCCCACTATTCCTCCGCTTCCCACTGCTCCTCCTCTGCCAACTATTCCTCAGCTTCCCACTGCTCCTCCTCTGCCCACTGTTCCTCCTCTGCCCACTATTCCTCCGCTTCCCACTCAGCTTCCCACTGCTCCTCCTCTGCCCACTATTCCTCCTCTGCCAACTATTCCTCCGCTTCCCACCGCTCCTCCTCTGCCAACTATTCCTCAGCTTCCCAGTGCTCCTCCTCTCCCCAAAATTGCTCCTCTGCCGAGTGTTCCTCCTCTACCCAAAATTCCTACGCTGCCTCCGTTGAGTGTACCTCCATTTCCAAAACCGACAATTCCAGGCTCTCCTCCTTTCCCACAGATTCCTCAAATCCCACAAATTCCAAACTTCCAATTCCCGCCGATCCCATTTCTCACCCCACCACCCCCTGGTCACTAGAAGAGCCTTTTATTTTTCAGGTCTTGGCAGTACTACATGATTTATAGCTATTGTTTAATTTGTTGGATGCTGCTTATACATTCGGCGTTGCTGTTTATGCCATATAGGTGATAAAAATCCGGTTTGAGGGGTCGGTTGGGCTCTTCAAAAATAGTTTTATATGCATTTGTATACCTGATACTCGTATTTCTTAATAAGATCATTGTTATAGCCACGCTTTCATTGTTATAGATGCTATGACGAATAGAGCTTCGACATGCAGATCAGTGATTTGTTGAAACAAATAGTGATTACAATACGTAATTATTACGCCACATTTTAACAAATAGTGATTAGAATATTTGATTATTACGCTACGTTTCAGCTAAATAAAGGCTTTGTCTAATTATTCTAATTTTTGTTTTCTTTGTTGAGATTAGGGTGACATGATTCCGAGCAAAATTACATTTTCTTTTTATTTAAAATTGTATTTTTTAATTTTTGAATATAGAAATAAATTCAGTCAAACTAAAAAACTTCTTAATATTTAGAATAGCACAGTCGACTCGTGGTTGGACTCGTAGTTGGAGAACGTCGAAAGGGTTCCATTCAGAACAAGAGTCGTGGTTGGAG
>CBVK0100848662.1:0-14456 GCA_900067695.1 Picea abies | reverse complement strand
CACACACACACACACACACAAATTTCATGGCATGGTTTTTTATGAATCTCATTGTTTTTGCATTCTATGTTGATGAATGTATGAATTTCAAAGTGTATGAATATATGAATATATGAATATATGAATTTATTTAATTTGATTAATTAATTTTTAAAGTGGTAAGGAAGTTTATGTAAGTAAGAATAGTTTTTTTTTCTAAAGTGATTACAAATAGTTTCATTACACATTAAAAAATTTCTTATATTTCTAAGTGCTAAATCCATACCCAATTAATGGTTCTCAAGGACCTAAATTTGACAAAATGCAAAAATCCATAGAACACCACTATGATCTAAAATAGACTAATCCCTCCTTACATGCATTTCCATGTAGCTTCTCATTTTAACCTATACAACAATAAATATATCTTTCCATAACAATATGCAAGGAAAAATTTAAATCAAAATGTGGACTGCAATGAAATATTAATCACAAAAAAAAGAAACATTTCTCATCCCAAGAAATAAGAAACATTTTTCTAGGGACATATGACTTAACTTTACATCACAAATTTCCTTTCCATCCAATGAAGTGTTTTTTCCTTTCCATGCCATGCCTTACATTTCAATGTCATTCCATGCCATGTCATGTCTTTCCATGCCTTGACTTGCCTTGCCATATCTTTCCTTTCCTTTCCGAGCCATGCCTTTCCTTGCCATGCCATGACATTCCTTTCCTTGTCATGCAATTCCTTTCCATGCCTTGTCTTTCCATGCCATGCCTTGACTTACCTTTCCATGCCATGCCTTGCCTTGTCATGCCATGCCATGCATTTCCATACCTTTCCTTGTCATGCCATGCCTTTCCATGCCTTTCCTTTCCTTTCCATGAATGCCATGCCTTGCCTTGCCATGCCATGACATGCCTTTCCTCTCCATGCCTTGCCTTTCCATGTCATGCCTTGCCATGCCTTTCCAGGCCTTGTCTTTCCATCCCATTCCTTGCCTTTCCTTTCTATGCCATGCCCTACCATGCCTTGCCATGCCTTTCCTTGCCATGCCATGTCTTTCCATGCCTTTCCTTTTCTTTCCATTCCATGCCTTTCCTTGCCATGCCGTGAAATGCCTTTCTCTACTATGCAATGTCATGCCCTGCCATGCCTTGCCTTACCATGCCATGTCACGCATTTTCATGCCTTTCCATCCCATTCCATTCCTTACATTGCCTTTCCATGCCATGAATCACATTTCCTTGCCTTGCCATGGCATGCCTTGGATTTATAATCAATACCATGCCAAGCCATGTCTTTCCATGTATTTTTGTGCCATGCCATACCATGCCATGACATACCATGCCATGACATGCCTTGCCTTTCCATTCTATGCCTTGTCACTCCATGCCTTTCCTTATGTTTCCAAGCCATGCATTGCCTTGAAATTCCATGCCATTGCATGCCTTTCCTTTCCATGCCATGCCTTTCCATGCCTCATCTTACCATGCCATGCCTTTCCTTTCCTTTCCATGTCATGTCTTGCCTTTTCATGCCATTCCATGCCTTTCCTTTCCATGTCATTCCTTTCCATGAATTTCCTTGCTATGTCATGTCATCCCTTTCCTTTTCATGCCATGACATGCATTTCCCTGCTATTCCATGCCATGTCATTCCATTCCTTTCTCTCTTTCCATGCCATGCCATGCTTTTCCTTTCCTTGTCATGCCATGCCTTGCATTTCCTTGCTTTTCCATGCCATGCGTTGGCTTGCCAATCCATGCCATGTCAAGCCATGCCTTTCCTTGCCTTGCAATGCCATGCAATTCCATGCCTTTCCCTTCCATTCCTTTCCATGCCTTGTCTTTCCATGGTGTGATTTTCCTTTCCATGCCATGCCTTGCATTGCCTTGCCTTTCCATACCATGTCTTTCCTTTCTGTGTCATGCATTTACTTATCATGTCTTTCCTTGTCTTTCCCTACCTTACCTTTCCATGACATGCCTTGCCTTTCCATTCCATGCATTGACTTGTCTTTTGATTCCTTTCCATGCCATGCTATGCTTTTCCTTGTCATGTCATGCCATGCCATGCCTTGCATTTCATTGTGCTGCATTTCCTTGCCTTCCCTTTCCTTTACTTTCCTTGCCATGCCATGCCTTTCCTTTCCTTTCCATGTCATGCCATGACATGCCATGCCTTGCATTTTCATGCCATGCCTTGCCTTGCCTTGAGTTTCCATTCCATGTCTTTCCTTGACTTGCATGCCACATGTTGCATTTCCTTTCCATGCCTTGGCTAACCCCAATTTATCTAAAAGGTACACTCATTATGACATCCATAAAACTAATTTTTTGTAAAAATACAATTATTTTCATTGTTATAGAGAATTTATTGTCCTTTGAGTCATCCAAAAGATATTTATCTCTATAGTCATATACACCATTAAATTATTTCCATAGTCAATTAACTTCTATTAGGTTTGTTTTCAAGTTAATTTAATAAAAAAGTAATGGCATTCATGTATCATACCTTTTTGTTTTCTTAAAAAAAATAATGTGTGTACTAAATGAACAAGTTTAATACCTAAAAGTTGCAATCAAAAAATTCATTAAGCATGCAATTCTACAACTTGTTATCCCATCTATCTTAGATACAAATACTTGCATGAGAATTTCAATGTCATAACATAAGATTTGTTTATTCATATATCTTAGTTATATTCATAGTTGTGAAACATGGATTATCATAATTAATAGGATTTACATAGAAAGGGATGTCACTAAATAGGTTTTTGTTCCACAGTTATGGTGTAGTTTCATTATACTATTGATCCATAATTGATTTTGAATTGCATGAAAAAAAACATAACTTGGAGGCCTTATTTAAAATCAAAGAAATAAAAACTATTCTTTCAACTCAATAACTTTGATAACAAGATATAGCATGTAGACCTAGACCTAGACCTTTCCTTTCCTTTCCATGTCCATATGTTCTTATCCTTTTCATGTCTTGCCTTGCCTTTCCTTACATTTCCTTGCCTTGCATTGTCATACCTAGACATTTCCTTGCCATGCCTTGCCTTGTTATGCCTTGTGTTGCCATGGTGTAGGTCTAGTGATTGGTCTATGTCATGGTATAGGTCACGGTAATGGTGTAGGTCTAGTGATTGGTCTAGGAATAGGTACAGGTCATGGTTTACATCTAGGTTTAGGTCTATTTCATGTCCATGGTTTAGGTCTAGGTTTATCGCCAACATGTCCCTGAATTGCTTAAGGAGGTGAGTTGCAACTCGCGATAAAACTCAAACAACGTCTCAGATGGATGGACCGTCAGTTGCATTAGATCTGTGTCATCAGTTTTCACCTATTAGGGCCCCTCCGTTGTCATTCTATTTCCTAGAAAATAATTTGTTGGAGGATCATCGGGACTAGGGTTTTTCTCAATGAGGCATAGCGCAATTTCTAAACAAGAGGTCAATTTTCAAGAACAATGTGTCAAGAAATTATGGATAGTGTGGTTGCGTGGACCTTGGTGAAACAAATGTGTAGGAGCTTATAAAATTTTGTTATGTTGCTCGGTTTGGATTTGATACCCCAGGACCAAATTACCAACATGTCCCTCAATGACTTGATGAGGCGAGTTGTAACTCGCGATAAGACTCAAACTAGGAATTAGATGGATGAAAAATCGATTGCTTTGGATTTGGGGCACCACATTTCATCTAGTGGGGGGCCTTTGTTGTCATTTCATTTCCTGTAAAAGCATTTTTTGGAGGATCTATGAAACTAGGGTTTTTCTCAATGAGGCATAGTGCAATTTATGAACAAGAGGTTGATTTTCAAGAACAAAGTGTTTGGTGATAGTGGGTAGCGTGGTCACATGGGCCTTGTCCAAAAAAACGTGTGAGAGCTTATTGAACTCTGTTATGCTACGTGCTTTGTATTTGATACCCCCAGACCAAATTGCCAACATGTCCCTGAATGGATTGAGGAGGAAAATTGCAACTCACAATAAAACGCAAATTGAGAATTAGATGGAAGAAATGTCTGTTGCATTGGATCTGGGGCACCAGGCTTCAACTAGTGGATACCCTCCATTTTCAATCTATTTCCCATAAAAGTGTTTGCTTGAGGATCACTGGGACTAGGGTTTTTCTTATTGAGGCATACTGCAATTTCTGAATAAGAGGTCGATTTTCAAGAATATTGTGTTGGTCGATTGTGGGTAGTGTGGTCACATGAGACTTTGCCAAAACGAAATGTGGGAGCTTAAGAAAATTATTTATGATTCTCCGCTAATATTTTATTCCCCTGGACCAAATTGCCAACATGTCCCTCAATGGCTTGAGGAGGTGAGTTGCAACATGTGATAAAACTCAAATCAGGACTCAGACGGACAAATCATGAATTGCATTGGATCCAAGGAACTCATTTTTATCTAGTGGGGCCCCTTCCCTATCATTTTGTTTTCTGAAAAAGTGTTTGTTGGAGGATCTCTAGAACTAGGGTTTTTCTCAATGAGATTTAGTGCAATTTCTGAACAAGTGGTCAATTTTCAAGAACAATGTGTCAAGCATTTGTGGGTATCTTGGTCACATGGGCCTTGGTTAAAAATACATGCAAGAGCTTACGAAAAATTGTAATGTTACTTGTTTTGGATTTTATACCCCTAGACCAAATTGTCAAAATATCCCTAAATGGATTGAGTAGGCGAGTTATAAATCATGATAAAACTCAAATTGGGGCTCAAAAGGATGAACTATTAATTGAATTGGATCCAAGGAACCATGTATCAACTATAGGGGCCCCTCTGCTATCATTCCATTTTCTGTAAAATAATTTGTTGGAGGATTGTTAGGACTAGGGTTTTTCTCAATGAGGGATACTGCAATTTATGAACAAGAGGTCAATTTTCAAGAAAACTGCGTCGAGTGATTGTGGGTAGCATGTTTACATGGGACATGGCCAAACAAACATGTGGGAGCTTACAAAAATCCATTATACTGCTCGGTTTGGATTTTATTCTCTTGGACCAAATTGCCAACATGTCCCTAAATGACTTGAGGACATGAGTTGCAACTCACGATAAAGCTCAAACTGAGACTCATATTGATGAACCGTTGATTTCATTGGATCTGTAGCACTGGGTTTCAGCTAGTGGGGCCCCTCCGCTATCATTCTGTTTCTTGGAAAAGAGTTTGTTGGAGGATCTCTGGAATGTGAGGCTTTTCTCAATGAGGCATAGTAAATTTTTTGAACAAGAGGTAAATTTTGAAGAACACTATGCTGAGAAATTGTGAGTAGCATCATCGCATGGGCCTTGACCAAATAGATGTGTGGGAGCTTATGAAACTTTGTTATGTTGCTCGGTTGGATTTTATTCCCCTAGATCAAATTGCCAACATGTCCTTAAATGTCTTGAGAAGGCAAGTTGAAACTCATGATAAAGATCAAACCAAGAATAGGATGGACAAACCATCAATTTCATTAGATCTAGGGCACCGAGTTTCAGCTAGAGGGGCTTCTTTTATTTACTTTTGTTTCCTAGCAAATAATTTGTTGGAGGATCTTTAGAAATTAGGTTTTTCTCAGTTCTTATTACATATGATTGAAAATTTAACACCTTGTAGGGATAGACATGGAAAGGCATGGCATGGCATGGAAAGGAAATGCATGGCATGGAAAGGCATGACATGTCATATCAAGGCAAGGTATGGAAAATCATGGCAAGGAAAGGCATGGAATGGTATGGAAAGGCAAGGCATGGCATGGCAAGACAAGGTAAGGCAATGCATGGCAAGCCATGACATGGAAAGGTAAGGCAAGGAATCACATGGCATGGTAGGGCAAGGAAAGACATAGAATGGAAAGTCAAGGCATGGCTTGGAAAGGAAATTTAAGGCATGACATGACAAGGAAATACATGGAATGGAAAGGAAGGGTAATGAAAGGCATGGAATGACATGGCATGACAAGGAAAGGCATGACATGGAAAGGCATGGCATGGAATGGTATGGAAAAGAAGGGCATGGAAAGGAAAGGCATGGCATGTCAAGGAAAGACATGTGATGACATGTAATCACATGGAATGGAAAGGTAAGGCAATGCAAGGCATGACATGACATGGCATGGAAAGCCAAGGAATGGCATGGAATGGCATGTCATGGAAAGGAAAGGAATGGCATGGCAAGGTAAGGCATGGAAAGGCATGGAATGGAAAGGAAAGACATGCCATGGCATGGCATTGAATGACATGGCAAGGAAAGGCATGACATGGAATGGCATGGAAAGGAATGGAATGGAAAGGCAAGTCAAGGCATGAAATGGAAAGACAAGGCATGGAAACGCAAGGCAAGGAATGACATGACATGTCATGGTAAGAAATATCATGGAAAGGAAAGGTAAGGGATAGAAAGGAAATGCAAGGCATGGCATGGCATGGGATGGAAAGGAAAGGGAATGCAAGGCATGGCAAGGCATGGCATATAAAGGAAAGGCATGGCATGGCATGGCATGGAAAGGAAAGGAAAGACATGGCATGGAAAGGAAAGGCATGGTGTGGCAAGTAAAGGTAGGGCATGTAAAGCAAAGGAAAGGAATGAAATGTCAAGTAAAGGAGTGGCATGGAATGGAAAGACATGGAATCACATGGAAAGGCATGTCATAGCATGGCAAGGCAAGGCATGGAAAGGCAAGGCAAGGCATGGCAAGGCAAGGAAAGACATGGCATGGAAAGACATGGCATGGAAAGGCATGACATGGAAAGGAAAGGCATGGTGTGGCAAGTAAAGGCAAGGCATGGAAAGCAAAGGAAAGGAATGACATGTCAAGGAAAGGAGTGGCATGGAATAGAAAGGAATGGAATCACATGGAAAGGCATGCCATGGCATGGCAAGGCAAGGCATGGAAAGGTGAGGAAAGTCATGGAAAGGCATGGAATGGAAAGGAAAGGAAAAGCATGGCAAGTTAAGTCATGCAATGGAATGATAAGGAAAGACATGGCATGGCATGGAAAGTCAAGGAAGCACAATACAAGACATGGCATGGAAAGGCAAGGCAAGGCATGGCATGGCATGTAAAAGAATGACATGGAAAGGCAAGGCAAGGCATGGGAATTCAAGGCATGCACTGGAATGCTAAGGTAAGACATGGCATGGAATGTCAAGTCAAGGCAACACAATACAAGGCATGGCATGGAAAGGAAAGGCATGGAATGGCAAGGAAAGGCATGGAATGGAAAGGAAAGGCATGGAATGGCATGGCATGGAAATTCATGGCATGGGATGGAAATGCAAGGCAAGGCATGGAAATTCATGGCATGGGATGGAAATGCAAGGAAAGGCATGGCATCGTAAGACATGCATGTCATGGAATGACAAGGAAAGGCATGGAATGACATGGAAAGGAAAGAGATTGCATGGAAAGGAAAAGAAAGGAATGGCATGGCAAGGTAAGGTTGCATGGTAGGGTAGGGCATGGTAGGGAAAGGAAAGGAAAGGAAAGGAAAGGAAAAGAAGAAAAAGGTAAGGGAAAGAAAGGAAAGTAAAGGTAAGGAAAAGATAGGAAATCAAGGCATGGAAAGGCAAAGGAAGGATAAACATAATTATGTAACAAGAAGAAAGAACCACAAAATACAAGAATACCATTACAACCATAAAATGAAGCCAAAATTTCAATCATTCATAAGTATGATATATTTTTTCAATTATTCCTTTTACATAGCTATAGTCATTCAAGTGGACCATCAAGATCACTTGTAATAGTTATTGTCCCCATTAACTTCTCATGCTCAGAGTAAGTCAGGAAGTATAATACCTTTGTTGAGTTATTACTTGGAATTCTTTGTAGTTGGAGGTTTGTACCAACAACCAAGTTTGGAAAGTGGTATACAACTTCACCTACTCTATAATATTGAAATTCATAACCACCTTCATTAAATTTTCTTCCATCCTATGTAAGATATTATCCTTTAATAAACATTGACCTCATCGGAAATTCAATTCCTTCAGAGTCTATTACTGATCGCATGAGGGTCTAGTTTCCATATAAGAAACATGCCAACCAATAATAGGTGCCCCTTTAATAACCTCTTGGGGAAACCACTATGTATATGTGCGCTGCAAAAAATGGGCTGCTAGAATCCGAGTCTAGTAAATGACCAAAGAATAAAAAATTGATGCTAGTTATTCAAAATTTAATAGAAGGTTTCATCAAACGTGATAGTATGAGATCTGAGACATGATCATAATCTGCTAAAATATTTGATTGGTCCTCCTCCAACTGCGATAATTTCATAGTTATACGTTGACCAATGGGGAGTTATACACGATCCCATATATCAACCTAGTATATCGATTCACAATAATCCCATTCATTACTACTACATGGATGACAATATGAGATTTGAGACATGATCATAATTGCTAAAATATTTGATTGGTCCTCCTCCAACTGCGATAATTTCATAGTTATACGATGACCAATGGGGATTTATACACGATCCCATATAACAACCCAGTCTATCGATTCACAATAATCCCATTCATTACTACTACATGGAACACATAATCAAGAGAGTTTTTTCATCCATATTTAACTATTTCATTGTTTGATGTTCAAACTAAATGGAATCCATGAGAGCCTGTTGGCAGCCAATACACATTTTTCAGTGTCTCGTGAGATGCCTACACCAATGTTTCAAAAACATTGATTTTTTTCGTTGCAAACTTCGAATAAACGATGCTTTTATTCTTTGCGCCTTTCCGCATGCCTACCTTCGCTAAGTCTTCACGATTGTAAGCATGAAAATTTCTCCTTTCGAGGTCATATTTCAATCATTATCTGAACTGCCAATATCTTTTGTGTCATTATGCATATTGCGCTCATCTTTTTATTGATCTTTACATGATCGGCAATGTCCTTTGATCGGTTTTTCATACTTCAATGGATTATATAACACAGTTTTATTGAAGATATTTAGCCTTTGGATTCGCATTTTATGACTTGCCTAAACATTGATTCATTAAATTGCATGAGGGTCCTGATTTATCTTTGTAATCCTTATTGTTGATCCTTATCATAGCCCTTGGCATATCAATTTTATGCAATTTCGATCTGACACCTTGGTTAAACGTTTGATTAATGCATTGGCGAGAACATGATTGTGGGTTTTGAACTGCATGTCGGGCGTTTGAACATTATGGTATAACACTCGCACGCATTGGTATACTCATTGGACATTCTTATGTTGATTGTGTGGTTGGATTTCATTGAATTTTCAATGCATTAATGTTTGGATTGGCTTCGCATTTGGCATACTCAATCTTAGTTTCATAAGATATATGGATATTCATGCATATCTTTTTAATAAAATGCCTATGGCTATTGTTGTAATTATTGGTATGTTGGTTACATATATCGACACATTGGTTAAGATATGGATATCGGTGGCTACATTGGCGCATAGTTAAGTTTGGTATTGATTTCCATTCGACTATTGGTATAACATTGATTGCGCATGCATTTTCCATTGTTCATTGGTCAACCAATTGATGTAATTGTCGAGCTGTGTTATAGGGCATATTACAGCTGTAAACGCCTGCCTCTTTACCAGAAATTAAGCTATTCTTCACTTGCCACGCTCATGCTCGCTAATATGGTAGTTTTCTTAGATTCATGAATCGTACACAGGGTTTCCCATCTATACTTTTATTGCTGTTTGGAGGATGGTGCAAGTTTAGAGACCGGATTTGCAAATTTTTTGTAATAAGTCAGCCTGGATATAAATTTAAAATGGTCTGCAACCAGATTGAGGGTTTGTGGTTTCCTTAGTAAACCAGGCTAAGGATGGCAATATAGAAGACTACCTTGGATTCAAGAAAACGGATTTGAAGAATTTCAAAGAAAACCTTCTTGTATTTTTGGACAGTCTTATCTTTGAGTGCCAGGATCGACCTTTGTTTGATCAAGTATTCATGGAAAAATGCATAGATTATGTCATTGCTCTTTCATGTACTCCTCCAAGGGTTTTCCGACAGGTTACGATATTGGTTGGACTCCAGCTTGTGACATCACTTGTTACTGTTGCAAAAACACTTGGTGGACAGCGTGAGACTACACAACGTCAATTGAATGATGAAAAGGAAAGATGGCCCTCGTTTGGAGTCATTCCTAGAGCAGTCTGCCAAATAATTGACCCACTGGAAGCCCAAAATGCCGATTACAATATGAAAGTAACATTCTCGGAGATTTACAATGAAGAGATCACAGATTTATTGGCAAATGAGGGATCTAGAAGCTCTGAAGATAAGTCCAAAAGATCGATTGCACTTATGGAAGAAGAGATTGTATACAGTGCAAGCGAGATATACAATCTGATTAAATGGGAATAAAACGTTAGGTAGTTATGCTCGACCTCCAATCTTGAATCGCACAAAACGCAGATCGCGCCCAGTTTTCAGAGTTGGGCATTAATCGAATATATGTTGTTCAGAACCCCCTCAAGACACGATTGATTTGAGACATTTTCAATGATTTTGTGGCCTCAAGAAGTAAAAACAATCCAGCTACCTGAGTGATAATGCAGAGATACTGCGTGTAGATGCTACTGACATTTAAGAAAGCGTGGGTAAGAGTTTAAAGCGTCTTAGCACAAATTACATTGACCAATTGCAAATCCATTGGCCTGATCGTTATATACAGCACTGTAAGGCTTCGAAGCCATCTCCCGCGGCTTCCAACGCGATTAACTGCAGAGAGACCCCTGTGAAAGAAACTCATTGGGTTGTTCGGACTGAGGACCATAATGGCAATAAAATGATCAATGAATATGTTCGAGAATGTAAAATTGTAACAGGAAGCTATGGCAAAGTGGTACTTCATAGGAATTCAAAAGATGAGAAGCGTTATGCCATCAAAGCCTTTCACAAGTCTCGGCTTTCAAAATTGCGAGTAGCACCTTCAGAAATTGCCATGACAGATGTTCTAAGAGAGGTTTCAATTATGAAAAAAATTAGATCATCCCAATATTGTTAATTTAGTTGAGGTGATTGATGATCCAGAAACGGATTACTTTTACATGGTCTTGGAATATGTTACAGGAAGGTGGATCTGTGAAGGATCTGGTCCTCCTGGAGGAATTGGAGAAGCTATTACTAGAAGATATTTCCGTGATGTTGTTGCAGGTCTTATGTATCTTCATAGTCATAATATTGTGCATGGGGATATCAAACCAGAAAACCTTTTAGTTGACAACAATGGAAGGGTTAAGATTTGTGACCTTAGTGTAAGTCAGAGTTTTGAGGATGAAAATGATGAGCTTCGAAGATCCCCTGGTACACTGCACCAGAATGCTGTTTAGGCTTGACATATCAAGAAAAACTCTTACTTGTAGACCTCAGGTAACTCTCATGAGATTCGAGCAGGGGATTACTCTGTTTTCAGAAATATGAACAAAGAACCTACCGAGGGTATTCAAAAAGGATCTGTTGATCTACCAGGTGGATCATCATTGGAGTTTGATTCAAGTCACAAAGAAGATGATGATGAGAGTAACAATGAACGATCACTTGCATCAAAAGTTTGTACATTCACATCTAGTGGAAGCAACTTTATGGAACAGCATTGGTACTTCTGCTGCACATGTGATCTGACTGTTTCTAAAGGGTGTTGTTCTATTTGTGCAAGGATGTGCCACAGGGGCCAGCAGTGTTGAACCATTCTTGCCTCTTCTAGATGAGAGGGATCATCTCCAGCCATCTGACAGTGACTCTGATCTTGGGGATGATGGTAGCATGAATGATGAGAAACCATTCAAGTTTTCTGTCCCTAAAGAGGAAGAGGATGGGTTGCTATCACTTATGGAAATGGATATCGAAGGCCAAGTTTTGATGTTATGCAGACAACTTCTTCCTAGTATTAATGTGGCTAGTCATTCAGTATTATCAAACGATGAGAGGATAGTTTTGGGTAATGATAAGGTTTTATCTTACAATTCGGATCTTTTGCAATTAAGGAAAGCATATAAAAATGGATCTCTGGACATGAAGATTAAAATAGAGTACCTAAATGCAAGAGAACTCAAATCCCATCTTTCTAGTGGCTCTATTGTTAAATCTCTGCTTACTATAAATAACAGAGGCAGGCTTGCAGCAGGAGAAGGTGACAAAGTAACAATCTTTGATGTGAAGCAACTTATTGAACAACCAACTGTTGCACCTGTGACAGCAGACAAGACTAATGAGTTTCCTTTACAACATGATTGGTTATAGATCAAAGGATTTTTCAAGAATACCAACAGGAGGAAACAAAGACAGCAGCAAAGGAGGAATTAGAGAAAGCACTAAAAAACTATGGATGGATTTTGTTGCAAAGATTTATTTGATTTTTGTTTTAATTGAAATAGATTAAATTAAGATTTGGTTTGTTCTAATTTAGCATGGAAGTTTTGGTTTGTTTTGATTTGAATATTTTGTTTTGATTTAACTAGTAACCAAATATTTATTTGAATATATTTCAGTTAGATTTGGATTAAAAGAGTCCTATTTTAAGGTTAGATTAGCTACAGAATCATTTGGTTATGTTATGTAGTCATAAAAGTGGATTTTTTTGATGATTTTGCAACTAAAATATCATTTAATCTTGCCCATTTTTGTCCTTGTTCAGGTACTTGCGAATTTCAATGACCAATGGGCAGGTTGTGGCTGTTTGAGAGATGTTTTAGTGATACAGTCTTGTTATGGGTTGTTAGCTTTAGTTAGTTTTGGGAAGATCTTCCCTGATTTTTGTGAAGCAGTTTTAACTTCCACAAGGATGTTTTACCTTGGGAAAAAACTTATAAATGCTGCTCATTTTTGTAATATGGGATCATCATGAGTTTGGAAGGACAAAGATATGTAATTCTTATTCAAACTGGAGCAGAATTGATGCGTTGTTACAACTTTTGCTTTTCAATTTATCGACACTTTGTTCCAAGTTTTGTATATCATTCTGTCTATGGTTTAGTATCACTTTGTTGTCTAAATCAAATACAAGTGATATAATTTCTTATTGTTATACATGTCTTGTTGCTTCCAAGGAAATAAAGAATGTAACAGTTGTTGATTCATTTTATCAACGATAGCTTTGTCTTCTTCGTAGGCTGAATTGTTATATAAATTTTCTGTATTATAGGTTTTCCTTTGGCAGAAATTTATTATCATAAAACTGTTATGATTTCTTTCTTGTTTGTCCTATAACATACTTCAATAAGCAGCACAGTTGATCCTTTGCGAGAAGCTAGAGGGCTAAATGGTGTGAATTTCTTCCTCCAATCAGCTTAAGAAGCAATCATACGCAGGACAGACCTGGAGCGTTTCCAGGTTAACTAGTTAGGTGTTTATTGATTTTATTAATTAGTATAATATAAACAATAGCTTAGTTATATTTATATTACATCGTTTAATTTCAGGAATACATATTAGATTGTTCAATTTCAGTTAGCTTTCTTCGTTCATAAATCATAAAATCCCAAAAGAGACTCTTGGCTGGCTCAGGGCAGCGAACACATTAGTTTCACAGGTTTTAATCAAATCTGTAATTTGTCCATATTGTATATTTGTGAATAAAGAATGATCATAGCTGATAATTAAGTAATTGATTTGAGTTATTATAATCATAGTTAACATATTGTACATACAAGTAGTTAGTAATTTATAGTTAGATTAGTGTAGTTAGTTTATAGTTTCCTTTATTAGTTTATTTCTTTTTTTTTGTTTTATTAGTTTCTAGTTTCCCTTTAGGTTTCTTAGCTCAAAACATTTCTCTTTGGTTTCCACACGAGACCCTAGGGCGGCCAATGGAGCCGTTAAACTCGTCAGGGTGGTCCATTCCAAACGTCTTGGGTTATTAGACAACCCCGGACCGGTTCCACTCTCCCAGTTGACGGACGGTCAGTTTCACTCGTCAACAGAGCCATAGATTTCTTTGAATTCATACAATTTTGATTGATCTATATCGACCATCTCCAAAAAATATCTATTCACATGTCCTTTCATGTGTGATTGGTCTTCACGGGGTCTTGTTCCCTCTCTCATTACTAAAGAACACCATTCAACAATGGTTTTTGCATCTTGAATGAGAGAAGTATTTGTGAAATTCATTTATTGCTAGTGTAATGATCTTTTTATGCATGCACTTGCTCCATCATGCTCCCCTTTCCCTTTCCTAGACTCAAAATAGTTATGAATATGTGGTACCTTGAGATATTTTTGCAACATACACAACCATTGAAATGCACAATAATTTTTGAACTGGCCTGCGTAACCATCTAACCAAATCCAATTTTTATCCATCTGTATGTTCCTATCCTTAAGGTGATTGTAAAACAAATAAAAGCAATGTTGTACATAGGATAAGTCATGGCATCGATCATCACTTATGTAGAAGTCATACTCCTTCAATATAACTTTGTTTTCTTAGTTACTATCCAACCCATGCTTGTATTTGAT
>CBVK0100848652.1:0-22883 GCA_900067695.1 Picea abies | reverse complement strand
ATTTAAAAAAAAAAAAAAACAACACGAAGCCAGCAAGGGAAACGATAACAACCATATCGAAAAAATAAACAAGCGAGAAAAGGAAAGTCAACAAAAGCAAGCTGACAGGACAGCATGAGGAAGTTTTAAGGCAAGGCAAGGATGGATGGGATGTCACATTAAACATGCCAACTAAAGAAGACAAATTAGGCATAATGGCAAGTACAAAACCATCGCGAATGCATTGAACCCACAATTATGGTGCATTAATCGCATGATGGAGGAAGTGTCCTCAACAAGCTTCATGACAAGCCCATACAAAAAATGAGCACATAAGCAGCTATTCTATTCGTGAAAGGAGAACATAAAAAGAGAAACAACAACTAGAATAGACAGAGTGAAACCACAAAGCTAACTGAAGCCATTCGAACTGAAAAAATGTTCTACAGACACCATTATGGTACCAATGAAGCTTGCAGAACTAGGCCAGACAGCCAAATCAACCAACCTTCAGACTAGGTCATGGTTCCACTGGAAGAAACCGAGCAATAGCCATAGGAGATCATCGATATTGATGAAATATCATCGTTAGAGGAAATCCCAGTAGAGCCCACACCAATACTAGAGGAGATTCTACAATCACAAACAAAGGCCATGGAGCAAGATACATGAAAAATGGTACACAAGCCTTAGAATAAAGAAGAAGAAACCCACCAGGAAATACCACTGGAACATACTGAAGTATTCATGGAAGTGAACATAATGACACAACATTTGGGAGAAGAGGAGCAACCAGATGAGACAAAAGTACCTGGCTTAGGTCACCCAACCGAGGAGACCGTTGGAACTGCCTGGGCATGGCCAGAGTGGATGAAAGGAGAACAACCAACAATTGTTGGATCTTTGAGCCAGCCAACACAGTAGGAGGACTGAGTTCAGATACCGAGCTCACCTCAAAAGAAACCATCTTCAAAGATTGTGCTATCTCCCATACCAGAGGGAGTACAGGTGGACCCGCAACTATTGGGTCACATCGAGAAGATCAGGCATTCTGACCATGACATAGCAGATGAAACCAAATATCTATAGCTTGCACCACATGTCTTTATCCAGAAATTAATTGTGAACCAACTCAAAGAAACCATCACTCAACCACAACAGTGGGCCACTGGATTGGACATAACAGGAATTCCAGGGTTGTTGAAGATACCACACTTTGGTAGAGGCCAATATGCATCGGCATGCGTCAAGAAACTGCTCACAGTTACACATTGAGAGGATATATGGCTGGAAAAACCCATCCCCATAACTGTCCAACTTATCACGTAGATAACAAGCCTACCCACTGAGGGTATGGATCTCACGCCGATTCTGGACGATAGGTCCAAGGAAAAAGAATTGGAAGAAGAGATGAAGAATAAATATGGCACCAATGGGAGAACAAGAGGCATTATAATCAAACATATCAACAATGTCGCGACACAATTGGGCACAAATATATTAGCCTGTAAACTGCTAAGAAAGTGTCGCAAAGACGAAGTACTGACATGAGTCATTGTTGTTGCAGCTCAGTGCACAGAACGCACCTCCATGAGTTGGTTGCCATACATATCAAAATTGTTCCAAGTAGACTGTAAATATGCATAGGAAACAGGTACGAAATTTCATTACTCATGGTTGATCACTCTCATAGCTTTCATGGGATGGCGAGAACCAGAATACGTTGTCTTTTGTACCACACCACAACTAGGAGGATAAAGATATCGCATCCTAAGATCTGTGCCACTAGCCAATCATAAGAAGGGGAATGGAATCATATTTGAATCTTGCCTATGGGATATATAGAAAGCCATCAGCCGAGCATGGAGAATAACACTAGAGGTTGTCGCACGATACGAAGGCATCACCAATTTCTGGGCTAGGTGACAAGCCATGTGGATACATCCAAGGAAAGATCCAGATAAACAATGGCTATATATGTGCTACTGCATTACCGAGGGAGGTATCGACATGGTTATTAGAGAATGTCCTGGTGAGTGGAGGATTCCAACCATACCCAGAGAAATACTGGGACAAACAATAGAAGGAGGGGTTGTGTAGGAGGAAACACACCCTCCACAAATCCCAGTACACAAGAAATAAAGAACAGGCCAAACCATGTCGACTCAGGCAGACAACGGCTCAGAGCATCTAGGGACCCAGAAGGGGAGGAGAAAAACCACTCAGCTAACCAATGGACAACAGAAACTAGCTGAGGGAGCAGAGGAAACCACATTGAACCCCATCACATAGGAACCAGGGGGAACTATGAGACTAGTGGTATAGGAAGCAGGTGCATGCAAGAAAATGAAGGCACAACGAGCACAACGAGACTATACAATCATAGAGGATAATGGAGAGATGATTTCTAGAATGTTCCAAGACTGCCTCGCAAAGGATTTCGATCATGTCATGTACCATAGGGATAAACTACAGAAGGAACTAATAGAAATGGGACAGCTCCTTAAGAAATCTAGGGAAGCCCAGATCACAAGTAGTAGTATAGGCATAGAGCCATCGACCACACAAACCACATAAAGGGTGGAGGTAGAAGAATGTGACCCAGTTCTTCTGATGCCACACATACATTCCACGGTCTACATAAATCCTAGCATGTTGTGAATGGATGAAATTGTGGGACAGACACCACTGAAGGATTTGAGTCATATCCAATTGGTCTTGACACATATTCCATCAAGAACATTATACAAACTATAGGTTAGTGTTGACCATCAAATGCAATCATGAGCACATAAAAACTTAGTCGAGCTACAACAAGAAACAAAGAAGCGGGAAGCACTGGAAATAGTTTGTGCATAGGCCAAATCTGAAACTCAGGAGGAGAAGGAATGTAGAAACGAGCTGGAATGCAGAGTGGAAGAAATATTTGGGAAACATCCAACCACTGTGCAAGGAAATGAACTCCTAGCCGCAGAAAATATCAACCAGATTGCACAGGAAATTGATCAGTATCAAAAGGAGATCCAGACTCTCTATGGAGAGATTAGATTGACAACTCCACCAACAGTGAAGGAGAAAAGGAAGCAGGAAGTAGTAATGCAACTACAAGAGCTAGAAAAATAGGTCAGCATGGCAACCGACTTGTTAGATAACGCAACGTAACTTTGTACAAGGTTGGAAGGGGATCGACAAGTCCAACACTGGGACAAGGAGGAGGAGAGGATCAATGCAATGATCCAAGAACTCAAACAATGAAAAAAGACCATACCAATTCCAGAACGGTTCAAGGGAATGAAAGCGTTGAAGAAGATACAAGAAAAACTTATCACTACATAAACACATAAACAAGAGCGTTATGCTCAAATAGAACCATTATAGGAACGGGTAGCAGAAGTACTTGTGCAGGAAGAAGAAGCCAGAAAACATACAACACAAACTTAGCTAGAATGCATAGGACCGATGAGTGAGGCACTGGCAGCTCAGACAGTTGACACCATTAAGGATAAAAATGCACAGGCACTGACAAAAAAAATAGAGTTGCAAGAGAAGTTCCATATGATCACCATGGAGATCGAGGAAGCATAGAGAAAGTAGGTGACTCAGGACGAGTCACATGTCAGTATTGGGGGCCTGTTGGCACCAGGACAAAGGGGAAAGAAGAAAAATCATGGGAAATAAAGTGTGCAAAAGATTGAAGTAACAATTGGCAAAAGAACAACACACACGCATGCAAGAAAGCATGCACACGGGAAAGAGACAACTGGAAGAAGAACAACACGTATATGGGAGAAAGAAGTAACGTAATAAGGGTTAGGGTTTTGGTAATATTCTGAAAAAGGCCAAAGATCCAAAAATATAGAAATATAGATACGAAAGTATCATATAGGGTTGGGTTTTTCATTGTTATTATTATTGTTGTTGAGGGTTACTCTTTGTAGTGAAGTCTTGGAGACTGTAACTACACAGGAGCATAGGAGATATGTAATGTTTTTAGATGTATGAACTGATTTTGGAAGATGTTGAGCAAAAAAAATACAAGGGAAGGTATATCTAAGGATTATACCGCAAGTTGTAGAGTGTGGTGTGATCTAGTTTGCCTCACATAGATCTTACCTAGTTTTGTGGAGAATTGTAAGTGTGTGGCATCGAGAATGCAAAACTACCGTAATAAAAGAGCCAAGAGCCAAATATTTGTGGACGTAGCCCAGGAGGGTGTGAACCATGGTAATACTCATGTAGTATGTTAAATTTATGCATGTCTCTTCTTTCTTTCAACAATTAATGGTTAATCTTAATGAATGAGTTACCACATTATTATGAATCTGTTTATACTTTGTTGGAATCAAACTATGGGATATACGTAGGTGGCTTCAAGGAATAAGTTGTTTACCTTAAAACTCGTGATACCTGGCTTTAATCAACAAACCCTATCCCCTACTTTGTCCTAGGATGCAAACACCTAAGTCTTACAGTCACCCATTTAAAGCTATCTCAGGTGAGACTACGCAGTACCTTTCGGGTGTTATGTTACCTTCTGGTTTACCAGGAGGGCAATTAGTTTTAGAGGCTTTGTTGGAACCCTGAATAACATGAACCCTGGGTCAATAAATCAGACAACCTAAGAAGGGAAATAGTAAACCAAAAATGTTTGTTCAAGTTTTTATTGGAATAACAATTTATATGTTGAAAGATAAATGTTGAGAAGTTTTTGAAGGTGAATTCTCTATTGAACATAACTTTTACAGATAACTATACTCATTGGAAAAAAAAATTTGCGCAACAGAAAATTTGATCACATTCAAGATGAAACTCACCATAACGATCAACAGAAAGAGCATTATTGGAGAAATAAAAGAGAAGGTGCAAATATTGAAGAAAGAAACAATGATAATGTAAATAGATATTTTCAACAAGAAGAAGTCCAACCAGGTATGCATGCACATATTGTCTTTATTAAAAGTATATAATTCAAATTTAAAATATTGTTTAATATAATTGATTGTAATTATGATTTTATGTTTTTTAAAAAACTTAAATAGATTTGTCTCATAATTTCGATGAAGACATTGAAACCGAAATTGAAGCAGAAGATGTTGAAACTGGAATTGAAATAGAAGATGAATCACCTATAGGTATGTACATAAATTTAGATAATACAACATGAACACTTGTATCTAGTTTAGTGAATTTATGTTTGGGTTTTGTTTTTTAATATAAACTTTAAATTGAAATATGCAGGAGAGTCTATCAACAATGATGATGAAATATTAGAAAATATTGATACCGACAAATTTGGGAAGAAAGAATCTAAGCATTATATAAGATATCGAACTAAGAATATATATAATACTGTTTTCAAAGATGAATCAATAATAGTACAAGATCAAATTTTACTCTATCTAATAAAGTCGAGAAATTTAAAAGAAGCTACATCATTATTGGGTATTCAAAAGTCGACAAAAGATACGAAGGTTAAACAAAATGTCATTGACAATTTAACTAGTGTATTAAAAGATTTTGGAAACTCTCGAAAAAGGATGTCAGTGTTGCACGTAGAGTGATACAATCAACGGTTGTTTCATCTAGCAATATAAAAAATCATTTTACATGACACATGGAAAAAACGATGGGAACGTCAAGAAAAACATTGTAGAAACATAGAAAATTCTGATTGCAAATAGATACAAATGATGAACTTGCTTGTTGCAGAGTGATTTCTAGACAACCCTACAAAAATAGACTTGCAAAAAATGTTAAAGAATTGGCCTGTAATTGTTGGTTGACAAAATCTTGTGTTTCACCACATACAAGGGATGTGTTGCAACAAATAATAGCACAAAAACAATATGAAGAACATCCAAAACATATATTGCCAATGACACAAATAGAATTATTCAATAAGTTCAAAGAAGAGCACAAAGAAGTTAAAATTTCCATAAATACATTTGTGCAACAAAAACCATGGTTTGTTAGACCCATCATTGTTCATGACACTTGTTGTTGTCATCACCATGTGGAATTTGAGTTGTATTATGTCACTTTTCTTGATTTTGGTAAAACTTTATGGCCAAGTTCACCTCCTCCTTCCACATTCTGTGCTTTTATATCTGAAATTCTATGTGAGAGAGAAGGTGATGAATTATTTTACAAACAACATGTGTTGGTGGAAAGAAATGTGATCGTTGTGGAAATCTAAGTTTTTTTCACTCAATGTATCCTATTGATATGAATGACCAATCATTTTCTAATATAAGAGTCAATTGGAAGAGATATGAATATATCAACAACACTTCTCCACATTCTTCAAATGTTATTTCCCAAAGGATTGATTTGAATGCAGATAAAATCTGCGTGATGTATTTTTTGAAGAAATTTGAGGAAGAAATTTATAAATAAACCAAGCATTCACATAGAGATTGGTGTAAAGACATGCAATTAAAACAATCCCGTGAAGTGTTTCCACCAGGGACAATTTTGTTTGTAGTTGATTTTGCAGAGAATTACACATTCGCTGCAAAAAAAGAAATACAGAGTGAATATTATCATTTTGATGAAGTCGCGATATTTGTCCATGTTCTATATAGACATGCTCAACAAAGTCTTGATAACATAGAAAACACCAACAAAAATTGACATGTTATTAAAAAATATCACTTTTATATAAGTGATTATGGAGCACACAACACACATTATGTACAACATTTTTTTGATAAATTTTATGGTTCATTGAAAGAACGTTGAATCAGATTCGATCGACATTGGATATGGTCAGATGGGTGTGTGGGTCAGTTGAAATATTCATGATAATTCTATTGGTTATGTCGTCTTCACAAAAAATCAATACACATTGTTGATTTTTTTTTGAGACTGGCCATAAAAGGAGATTATTATGGTGTAGGGGCATGTGTAAAACAATCGCTTAGAAGGTATCAATTGAACCCTCATGCTAATCAATTTGAGTATGCTAATCAAGTTGTTGAATTGTGCAAAATGACGCTATGCCATGAAAATAATCTGTCAATGGATGTGTGTAGGTGTGTATATATATACATGTTACACATGTACACATGATATTTTTATTTGAACGCGTTCAAATTTATATTCAATCTTCAATCATTTTCTTGAGATATTTCAAGTTAACAAGTTCTTGTCTTGTGCAGGTTTGTTTGGTATGCTGGAATCTAAGATGTAAATAGATCAATCCCATATGAATCCAATACAATACATGGGACAGGAAAAATACATTTATTTAAAACAAAACATTATCAAAATGTGTTTGCATTTGATAGAAGAAATCAATCTTAGTTTTGTTCAATCTGGATAGAGGACGCATAATCCATAGATATTTGAGAAAATGAAAATGCAAAATATGTTAAATATTGGACCCTGTTGACGGGTGTAAGTGACACACCATCAACTGGAAGGTAAAATCTAGACTGGGGTTGTCTAAATAACCCAAGCCGTTTGGAATGAAATGACTTGATGGGTTTAAGGGCTACGTTGGCCAACTAAATTCCTAAAAATAATAAAAGAAATGAAAATGATCTAAAATCTATGATTCTAACAAATGATATATTAGTTACTAATGTTTATTAAAAAGAAACGTGAATATGCAAATGATTATAAACAATCTATATACAACTTACAAGGTTTACTTGAAATCTTGTGAAAATGAATGTTTATAACCATGTTTCAAAATAATATAAAGTAAGAACATAAATATTTTTTCTTTTTTTAATGTTTAAATATTTTAAACTAATAAATACTAAGTAAATAGAATTGAAACATTGACACAAAAACAATCAAAGCTAGTTAATGTAATCATCATCTCATTCATATATACAAAAATCTGAATAAAAGAAAGTAATGTACTTACTAACCTCTCATTGATCAACAATACTAAGCTAAATTCATCTCTTTGTATTTGTATGAGCTCCTCTTAACCTGTTTCAAGTGTAAACCTATGACAAAAGAAAGCATAATACTTCCTGAAGAAATCCAAGGAAGTGTTTCATATTCTGGAGTGAGTTTATAACGACAGAAAGACAAATAATTATATATCTTGTAACCCTGAAATGTCCAATAACTGAAAATGAAAGAAATTCCAATTCTCATGAATGGTTTTACCAGCTATCTAGCATCATATGTAAAATCAAAATACTTGAATAGATGATCAGTCACAGATATAAACTAAACCAATAGATAATTAACAACATAAAAAAAAATATGATATAAAAAATTATATGCAGAATAGTCTAAAGCTAATTCAATACAAATAAAGTTTCATCTTCAAATATTATATGAGAAACAATATTAACATTGCACAATATACAAAAGCACAAAAGCCAAAGAGTAAATTGTTTTCTCATATAGTTTCAATAAAATATGATCATCATATGGTCCAGGAAGAAATTTTGGGATAATAGATTCTTAAATATTGAAAACAATTAATATATAAATAATAGAAATTAACCATGTATTGATAAAAAAGACTAAAGCTAATTTGAATCAATGCATAATCAATTATTCAAACAATATGAAGATATTATAATGAAAATGAAACAATTTTTCTCATAGGACAAAAGCCATTAAGCAACATAGAATTCCATATTCTTCTTTGAAAATACTTGTCAATTCTCTCAAAGATTCCAACCATCCGTTGCTACATTTGAAAAGAAGAAAAGTTTAGAAAATAAATAATATACAAAAGAGAAAGGATAAAAATACTCCTGTTAATTTCTTCAGTCTCCATGGATCTGAACTTTCTCATATATTTATACAATGAATGAACAGTCTGGGCGTCACTAATAATTTATGCCACCTGAACTTTTCCTCGTAAAGAGACACAAATATCTCTCCAGTCATGGATTTATTTGACAAACTTCCCATGCACAAGCTAAATGGGTCCATTTGGGAGATGGGTTTTCAACCGTTTCTTCAAATTTCTCACAGTTTGGCAGTAATCAGTCCCACAAAATCATTTCTCTGTTCTTGACGCATTTCCAAATTTTATTTGTTGTTTCTCATAAATTTATTTGCAATAATCCAATATTATTTTTGGAGAAATCATCTTGAACGTATTTAGATAATAAAATCAAGACATGATCATATTTGCACGAAATAAGTGATAATAGAAACCTGTGAAACAAAAAGAAACCTAAATTAATAACCTAAAAATTGAGAATAAAACAAAATCTAGAACAATAAAATAAAAAATGAATTTAAACTAACTATAAGCTAACTATAAGTTCTAAACATAAATTGTTTATAATTTCCTTTCAAATATGATCTTAAAATTCTAGCAGCTTCAAGTTAATGGAGAAGAGAAAGTCGTTGATTTTGGGTTTTTACAAAATCAAACAAATGATACATAATTCTTTTTTTTATTATTATTTTTATTTTGAAATGAGATGCAAAATGAAAAAAGTATTTAATTAGTTTATATCACCAAATGATTTTATGAAAATGTGAAACCAACCAGGATATTATTTGATGAAGTATTGAACCCATTATTCAAAATAGTCAAACTTGCTAATGAGAAAAAAAAAAGAACACATAATCATAATTTAAACGAAAGTAAACAGTTGATAAAAATTAACATTTTTGTTTAAATTGAGATTTGTAACATCCCGCTCTGGAGTACCAAGAAAACTTATTCTTTGAGGACACTTGCTCGCAAGTGATCCGGATTATTATTGTATTAAAACTTTTTATTTTGATTATGATGCGTTATGGGATGATGACATGCTGTTTTACTGCTTTGACATAGACATGTGCTATTGACTCGATTTTACTGAGTGTGCAGGGTTTTGGACCTTGCGGATCCAGAGGCATCGATAGAACCCCTTGGACTCTGGATCGAGTCAGAGAGTGTGCCATTGGGGTTTGATTTTTTTACTATGATATTAGTGCATCTGATTAGATGATATGATGTGGATATGTTCTGACATGATTTGTTGATGATGCAGGCTAACGATAGCTTGCCGACCAGACTCACATATGGAGTAAAGGGGTCACACATGACTACCAAAGATGTTGAGGGAGAGGTGTGGATAGAAGCCCTGCCACAACCTACTAGCACTCCTATCGTGGCTCGAACTATAGGTTAACGATTACCTAGTTCGAGAGGACCCACGATGTTGTGAGGGAAGACTGCGACAGTCGCTCACGATGATTCTAAGGGGCATGCAATAAGGTGGGGGCCTTATTCCTTAGAATCGCTTAGTCTCCCACAAGTTCACCTGGTGGAGTGTTGACTCCAAGGGTTATTGATGTCTACCAATCAGTCAAGAGGCAAGTGGCACCCTTGGAGCACATAGTGCATCCTGAAGGGCATGTCGCACAAGGGAACAAATGAGGCGAGTGGCACCCTTGGAGCACATAGTGCGTCTTGAAGGGCACATCACATTGATGATGATAGCGGATGAACATAAATGGCCCTAAGACAATAGTGGGTTAAGAAATTTTAAAACCCTAATTAAATGTCACCCAGTACAAATCTAAGTTCTAATTCTAAAATTTCGCTAGGGGTAAATTTTGTCTACCTTAAAAAAAAATAATAATAAATAAATAAAAATAAAAATAAAAAGATAAATTAAAATAAGATAATAATATTTAAAAAAATAAAAACCACATAATTAAATAATTATAACCTTAGTTAAAAGCTTGTAATAAAAAGGGGGAATAAGAAATTTAAGTTATTCACAAATATATATATATATCTGTGGATTAAATTTTTTTTTAAAAAAAGGGCGAATGAATGGTTTTATTTTTGGATAATTTTAAAATATTAATTTAAGGATAAAAAGGGGAAAAGGGGGTTAAATTCCACAATTTCCATTTTGACCTCTAATAAAAAGGAGAAAGAGGGAAAATAAAAAAATAGGAAACTAGGGAAAGGAGGTAACATAAAAAGGAAAAAGGGGAACTTAGGGAAAAAGCGGGAAGTCAACTTAGTAAGGAATCCACATTTAAGAGCTTTCTAATTTTAAACTGATTTAACAATTTCATAATAGGGAAAGCCTTTAAAACCTGTAAGGGAATCTAGGGACACCTAGGAGTAATTTTAGGAGTAACTCTAGGTGAGTGAGGGAAATAAAGATATTTACTTAAATAAAGAAATTAATTAATGGAGGAATGTAGCGGATGAGGGATACTTGTACAGACAGGAAAATTTAGGGAATTTATTTTTTTAAACTTTAATTAAATGATATTTTAGGAAAGAAAGGAGGTTCAAAACTCTATAAAAGAAATGGAGTAGAAGGAAGAAGGATGACGTTCTGTTTGTGTAAAGTTATGCTACAGAACTATCGACTTGATTGATTTTCTTGTGGGAGTTGGGATACCCAGCTCAAAGAGGAGTGGTAGCTCAGCCTTGCGAGGTGAGATGGGAGCTAGACGAAATCTTTGGATAGTGTGTGTGGCCCCTTTGGGGCTTGGGGGGATAAGGGGGAAGAAGAGTACCCCTAGCATTGGCTGGTGAGGTCTCGACAGTCGATGAGCGGGAGTTGCATGGAGTGCGTAGATGACACTCGGAGGAGGAGAACAGGCAATGGTATGTTTCTTAGTTTGAATGGTAGATTGATGTAGGATTTATGATTTTGATCTACATATTTATTGGGTAGGTGATCTGGTTGTCTAGTTTCAAGACTGAAATTTTTATAGCCTAGTTGATTGATTGGTAGATTGATTTCCGATGACCTTCGTCTTCCCGCATGTCGTGTCTGCCCTGTGTGATGATTGTGAACTTGATTTGTTTATCCTTCATCCCTAGCTCACCAGTTCGCACCTGAGCAGTTGACCAAGAGCCTGATCTACGGTCGTCGCCTTAGCGTTAAAAGACCTATGGATTTCAATGCCCTGCTTTTCTGTGCGAGGATGGTGGAGCGAAGGATGAAACCATCTCTCAACCTATGATGTTATCCTTGGAAGTTTTTTTTCCTGCACCCTCTTGCAATTTAATCTCTCTATGTTTTCCCTTTATTTTCTAGGAAAATTAAGTCTACGTTGATACCTCTCTTGGCGAATTTATTGTGTTGTTTCTGTGTCTTTTTACATTTGGTCTGCCTAGTAACACTGCCATTTATTTAAATAAAGGCAAATTTTCTCTGCTCTTTTTATACCTCTGGCCTGTGAATTCCCAGCCAATCGTTTCATTGTTGACTTATGCAAATTTATGCTCTGGGTTTTACTGGTATAGCGAAGGTACCATTGTTAACCGTTTTACTGTCACAGACTTGGTTTAGATTTTACTGTAGATTAAATTGTATTTTGTACTATAGATTGTAAATTATTCTGTAGACTATAAAGTATTTGGTAGATCATAAATTATATGGTAAATTAATTGTAATTATATTGTAAATTATGTTGGCAACCAAAATCTATAATTGGAGATCCAAGCCCTGGATTTGCAGTTTGATTAGACATGGCAGTTGTTTGTGTAATTGGAACCAACCAAGACCTTTGTTTGTAAATGGGTGATTTTTGCGTTCATGTCCATCTCCTTTTGCCTCAATTATTTTTAAGAAGGTCTAGACTAGCTTGACTGAGAGCCACGGATGCCCAAATGGCATATCCTTGAGGAAACCCAAAATGATAGCATCAACAAACAAATTAAAGATCATGTCACTCTTCCACTAACGTGAGATATTTTCTACAGTCACTAATTCAAACCATCAACATATACCTCAGCTAGAACATTCACAATTAGAGGCCTAAGTGCAGCTGCACCACCAAGCTTACTCACACTCAAAACCTACAGAACAATTGAGCTTAAGATGCACAGCTATCATTGGATGCACTTGTCATTATGGAAAAAGATTATGTCGAATACGTAACCTTTACTCGTTGTTGTAATAAAAATGACATATTCAATTATTTCATCCAGCACAGATGCTCTATCTGTCTTCTTTTATACACACAATTTAGCTAGCTTCCTTGTAAGACGGTGGTTCTTAAAACAATAGTCTTTATAGACCAAAGACTTGCTACAATGCAATCCATTGGAGTCCTATCAATCATCAACCTCCCATATATATAACATGAAACCCTGGTGTGGAAGACAACATGGAAGTATAACATTTTTTCCTTATTGGTTTTATGCATACAACAGTTATATGCATGTGGTTAAATGCGTACACCATTTATATGCACACACCAGGCAATAGCGTTGATAAGATTGAAAACCTAAACCAGTTAGCACTTAATCGAGGAAAGGAGAGTTCTTGAACGACGAATTACATGACCAGAGGATATGATATGCCTATTTAAAACACCTGAATCGTTGTGTAAAGGAGCGCCTTTTTCCACTCAAAGGGATGCCCACGATTTTCTCAACCGCCTTCTTGAGCTGGACGTTTTTACCACGACCTTATTTCTGGCCAATGCAGTTGCATGTACTGAAATATATGAATTTCGATGGCTGTGTGTTGTCTTTTTATCCATGACTTTTCCCCTTTAATGTAGCCTGGTTTTGGAGGAGTGTGGCATAGAAGGTTGCCCTTGAAGGCTGTGTTTTCCTTACTTTACCTAACAATGACCCTTTTCATTTGGCATTAAAGATCTGAGCTGCGATGGAATCCTTCGGTGTTAATATTCTTGTTCCCTGCTAGCGTTAATGTTAGCATCATTTGCATTGTTTAGCTTGATTGAACTTTTAGTCTTAACAACAAGATAGCATAAAAGGGGCATTAAAATTTCATGGAAATGGCGTTCTACTAACCAAAACTTCTTTTATAATTTAGGCAACATTTGAAATTAATCGCCCACGGTTTGATTTATAGTTGTTGAGGAACAACTATTGTAACCTTTTCTGCAGCAACAAGTTATTTAATTTTCTTTTTATTAATTAATAATGTCCCCTTCTTCTTTTATTTAAATAATAAAATATTTTATTTTAACTTTATCATTGTATTATGTTATGTGGTGAACCAATCAGGTACATGAACTATAATAGTGTAGATCTTTATTGTTCAGAGTGGATGAAGGTATGATTATTATAGAAACTTGTTTAAGACATCCTCATATGTTTAGGATATGGTTTAAGTTTTTAATGATCATTATATTAGAGCAATAAAGCGCCTTTCTTAATAATAATAAATTATTATTATTATTATTGTGGGATGAGGAAGTTTGTGCAGATATTGTGAAGAGGTACATAAACTAATCCTTTGGGTATTGTTATATATATATACACATAATTATTGGATATTGATTTAAAAATAGAATACTTATAACAATAATAATATTGTAAGAAAAATTGATTTAGATGGTACTCTAATGAAACTGTAATTAAATATTGCGTAAATGATTTTTTTAAGGCTAATTTAGATTGCACCTTATTGATAATTTGCTTTTAGACATGCTAAGATGGGATCATGACAGATCACTAAAACAGATGGTAACTATCTACTAGCTTGACTCGACGGTTGATCGGGTTATTGGCGAAGTCGATTTTGGCTTGTGTTTCTCATTGAGGGTGTTCTGGTCCCTTTTAAACAATGTTGTACTTGGTCTGTAAACTTTATTGTGCTTGTTCTTCTTGTGTCAGGTGGGATGTAGAAACCTCCTTGTTCCTCAGAACAGTTGCCAGCCCTGAGATCTTAAATGCTCAAAATCGATGAGAACCTGGGCTTAAGCGTTGCTTATGTGTCCTGGAGGTCCTAAATATTGCAGGGTAGGATGGGAGGGTAGTCATTCATAATCTTGTTAGGTCATTATGTTGTTGAAGCATGAGTTTATTCTGTGGTGTTCGTCATCATGTTGTGTTGTTGAGTAATGTCATGTTCACCTTCCTACACACACAACACAAAAAACATTTTTTCACTTGTTATGTAAGGCTTGATGTCGTGATGAACGAGACGTTCATTACATATGGTATCGGAGCGAGGTTCAACCCATGACTTTGGATCACTACGGATTTCATTGATATGATTTGATTATACTATTGCTAATCGAGTTGATTTGTGTGCGTGAAGGTAATCATGGTTAGAGGACACTGCGAAGGAAGACGATGGGGTGTGAGGGGAGGGGGTGCGACGTCTTGAGTAGCAATGACGCTTGAGGGAGATAACCCTCAGGGATATGAGCAGGTTGTTGGGTAGGAGCAGATAGCAGTTGGCAATGTAGTTGGAATGATGAGATCTTTTCAGTGCATGTCTGAGGCATTGTTCAGCCGTTTGGACAGAGATGAGGCTAGGGCACTAGCACCTGCTGAGGTTACACTGTGCACTCTGGTCAGTACTTGTAGCATTCACCGTGAGCTCAAGAAGGTCAAATTTCCTGAGTTCTTTGGTGCTCCAGCGACGTAGCTGCAGAGGCATGGTTGGAGAACATGGCATTGTGATTGGCACTTCGCGATTATACCTCTAACATGAAGGTCTGCATGGCGGTCTTTCAACTGAAGGGGAGTGCTCTTCTATGGTGGAAGACGCTCCTACCATAGCTGAACATGGTCGTTGAAGATGTGTCATGGGAACTGTTCGAGGAACAATTCAAAGAGAGGTACCTTTCAAAGGAATTCATTGAGCGTCAGCCTAATGAGTTCAACGCCTTACGATAGGGAGGTCGTACAGTGCCTGAGTACGAGGCCTATTTTATGGAGCTACTCCGATATGCTTCGCACCTTAACACTGAGAAAATTAAGGTCAACAGGTTCATGTTCAGCCTTAACAATAGCCTACATGAAAAGGTTAGGATTTTTATGCCTCAAACCTTGCATGATGTCATCCAGAAGGCCCCCATAGCAGAGGAGGAGCTTATCAATGGTGGTCAGACCATGACTCTAGCAAGACTAGCAGGGCAGGTTTCATCTGGAACACAACAGCACCAGACACCAGTGAGACATATGTTGGGATATTGTGGCTTCCAAAGGGGATCCACATTCACTACACCTCAGCGACCGATTCCTTAGCAGTGGACACCTTATCAGGGACCATAGCATCAACAACAATGTCGTCTGCAACAACAATAGTTTAGGCTTGTTCAGCAGAACAAACCAGGGTTCCCCGCCGGTGGGCCGCCATTTTCTACTTCGAGTACCAGGACTACTAGGCCGAAGAAGGGGTGTTGGATGTGTGGGGAGCCACACTACTAGTGCGACTTCCTAGTGTAGAGAACTAGAGCATTCGAATCAGCAGGACTCACTACCGTGGGAGATATGAGCAAGGCCCACCGAATTCATGTAGCGATGAATAACTGCCAGGTAGAGCATCAGTCAACTGTGCTCGAGATGACAGGTACTGTTGTTGACCATACCCTTAGTATTTTGATAGATCTCGGTGCTACAGAGAGCTTCATTTATGGTGTAGCGCTAAAAAGGATTAAGGTAAAGGCAGTCGAACAGGACTAGTTTATCTTCGTGGAGATGGATTCAAGAGCCAAACAGAAGGTCGGAGGAAAGGTTACATGTTGTGTCTTTAACCTGGGAGAGTTTGTCACAAAGGCCAACCTGTATGTCACGATCTTAGGATCATATGACGTCATGATTGGTATGGACTGGTTGGAACCACATGCAGCGATACTCAACTGTAAGACAAAATGGTTGAGCTTGGTCGATGATGAGGGATAGAAACATTTGAATGTATGATGAAACCAGGGAGTTTCCCTGAGGTTCATCTCTTCCTTACAGCTACAAAAGTGTATGCGCAAGGGGTGCAAGCTTTATGAGATCCTTGCGATAAATGAGAAGGGAGTAGCAAAAGATCTAGAATACCTTTTGGTGGTGAAGGATTTTGTGGATGCCTTTCCAGAGGAGTTACCTGGGATGCCACCGGAGAGGGAGTTGAAGTTTACCATAGACCTGAAACTAGGAACTAAACCGATAGAAAGAACACCTTATCAGATGTCAACCCCGGAGTTATAAGATTTGAAAATGAAACTGAAGGAGTTGTTGGACCTGGGACTGATACATCCTAGTGTGTCACCGTAGGGTGCACCTGTTATTTTCATATGAAAGAAGGACAAAGCATGGAGGATTTGCATTGACTACCATCAACTGAACAAGGCCACGATCAAGAATCAGTATCCCTTGCCAAGAATTGATGATCTGTTCGATCAAATGAAGGGTGCAACAGTGTTCTCCAAGATTGATTTGCGATCAGGGTATCACCAGTTATAGATCAAGGAGGATGATTTCCCTAAGACCTCCTTTAAGATGAGGTTTGGAGATTACGAGTTTACTATTTTACCATTTGGACTGACAAACGCCCCAGGGGTACTTATGATTTTGATGAATAGGGTGTTTTGCGAGTACTTGGACAAGTTCATCCAAGTGTTCATTGATGATATTTTGATTTACTCTCATACGACAAAGGAACATGATGAGCACTTGCGCTTGGTTCTATACTGTTTGCGAGAGCACAAATTGTATGGGAAGTTGTCCAAATGCTCTTTTTACCAATCGAAGATTCACTACTTAGGGAATGTCATCTCTGGCGAAGGCATCGTCATGGATCCAGCCAAGGTCGAGGCTATTATGGAATGGCCTGCACCTACAAATGTCCCGGAAGCATGTAGCTTCATGGGTTTAGTAGGATACCATTGACGGTTCGTCGAAGGATTTTCGAAGATAGAAAATCCAATCACGGAGTTGCAGAAGAAGAACAAGAAGTTTGTTTGGACTGATAAATGCGTAGAAGCATTTCAGAGGCTCAAGGAATTGTTGACAACCACACCAATACTAAAGGTCCCTGACATGGACACGGACTTCTTGGTGTGCACTGACACATCCAAGGAAGGCTTAGGAGGATTCTTGATGCAAGACAAACAAGTGATTTCTTACATTTCGAGGAAACTGAAAAGGCATGAGGAGAACTATGCGATGCACGATTTGGAGTTATTAGTCATTGTATATGCCTTGAAGGTTTGGAGACATTATCTTGTTGGATGAAAATTTGAACTAAGGACTAACCATTGTGGACTACAGCACATATTTACACAAAGTGACCTGAATGCGTGACAACGACGTTGGTCGAAATTTCTTAGTGAGTACGACTTCGAGATTACTTACATAAAATCCACAGTGAACCAAGTGGCAGATGCATTGAGTCAGAGACCATGCATCTTTTCGGTGTTGCCTCTTCAGACAAATCTACCTGAGAAGATTCTCACTTTACAGCGTGATGATGACTGGTACAAAGAGGTCGAGGGTTTTATCAGACAAAACACAATGATGGTACCACGATTTGAGGGATTTTTGTTTGATAGCGACAGATTATTGAGGTTTAAAAATCGGATCTACATACCGCCAGACGACGAGTTGAGGATGTTGATCCTGAGCAAGGCTCATAGAGCAGTATACATGGCTCATATAGGAGTCACGAAGATGAGGGAGGACCTTAAACCCTTATTCTTCTAGAAGGGAATGAAGGCCGACATAGTCAACTATGTGGCCAGATGTCTAGAATGTTAGCAAGTAAAGGTTGTACATAGACACCGATTAGGATTACTACAACCACATGCCATTCTGGAATCGAAATGGGAGGTTATTTCAATGGATTTTATTGTTGGATTGCCACTGACGACAAGGAGACATGACTCAATTTTTGTAGTAGTAGACACTCTGATGAAGAGTGCTCACTTTATTCCTGTGTGTATGATGTATCAGGCACCTGACATAGCTAGAGTTTTCATCAGTGATATTTTGAGGCTGCATGGTGTGCCTGAGAGGATTATATCCGATCGAGGATCGGTGTTTACCGGACGATTTTAGACAAGTTTCCAAGAGGCCTTGGGAACCCAACTTAACTTTAGTACTGTGTATCACCTGAAGACTAACGGGAAGACTGAACAAATGAACCAAACCTTGGAGTACATGTTGTGCATGTATGTGATGGACCAACAAGAGCATTGGGAATAATTCTTTCCACTAGTGGAGTTCGCTTACAACAACAGTTACCAGAGCACCATTAAGATGGCACCTTTTGAGTTCCTTTACGGGTGATTGTGCCAAACACCTTTGATTTGAGATCAGCTTGAGGATAGGGTCTTGGTAGGACTAGAAGTGATCAAATAAATGGAAGAGCAAATGAAAATAATAAGACAAAGGATTAAAGAAGTGCAGGATCAACAGAAGAGTTATGCCGATGCGCACCGTGTCGACCGTAGTTACAAGGTTGGCAATCGAGTCTTCTTGCGGGTTAAACCATATAAGATTTTGATCAAGTTTGGGAAGGGAGATAAACTCTCTCCTAGGCTCGTGGGACCTTTCAAGATTTTTAAGAGAAAGGGGCTCGTGGCTTGTCGACTAGCCTTGCCTAATTCCTTGAGGCATATGCATGATGTTTTTCATGTATCTATTTTGAGACATTATATTAGTGATCCTACACATGTTATTGACATGAGTTCCTTGCAGGTATCAGATGAGGGAGTGCTCACGGCTAACTCGGTCTGCATATTGGATCATCGTGTTCGACAGCTACGATGTCAAATGATGGATCAGGTCAAGGTATAGTGTGACAATTATTGTCCACACTCGGTGAACCGGGAGGACGCATATGATATGCGCCAACAGTTTCCATTTTTGTTTGATAGATAATATGATACTGTGATACACTTTATTTCAGCGTATATACTGTGAAACTTTGGGACAAAGTTTGGACCAAGAGGGGGTGTATGTAACATCCTGCTCTGGCACACAAAGAAAACTTGTTCTTTGAGGACACTTGCTCGTAAGTGATTCGGATTATTATGCTATTAAAACTTTTTATTTTGATTATGAGGCGTTATGGGATGATGACATGTTGTTTTACCGCTTTGACATAGACAGGTGCTATTGACTCGATTTTACTAAGTGTGCAGGGTTTTGGACCTTGAGGATGCAGAGGCATCGATGGAACCCCTTGGACTCTGGATCGAGTCAGGGAGTGTGCCATTGGGGTTTGATTGTTTTACTGTGACATTAGTGCATCTAATTAGATGATATGATGTGGATATGTTCTGACATGATTTGTTGATGATGTAGGTTGACGATAGCTTGCCGACCAAACTCACATATGGAGTAAAGGGGTCACACACAACTACTAGAGATGTTGAGGGAGAGGTGTGGACAACAACCCTGCCATAGCCTACTAGCACTCCCTCCATGGCTTGAACTGTAGGTTAACGATTACGTAGTTTGAGAGGACCGACGATGCTATGAGGGCAGACTGTGACAGTCACTCATGATGATTCGAAGGGGCAGGCAATAAGGCGGGGGACTTATTCCTTAGAAGCCCTTAGTCTCCCACAAGTTCACCTGGTGGAGTGTTGACTCCAAGGGTTATTGATGTCTACCAATCAGTCAAGACACAAGTGGCACCCTTGGAGCACGTAGTGCATCCTGAAGGGCACGTCGCGCGAGGGAACAAATGAGGTGAGTGGCACCCTTGGAGCACCTAGTGCGTCCTGAAGGGCACACCACATTGATGATGATAGAGGATGAACCGAAATGGCCCTAAGACAGTAATGGGTTAAGAAATTTTAACAGTAATTTCCCTAATTAAATGTCGCCCAGTACAAATCAAAGTTCTAAGTCTAAAATTTCGCTAGGGGTAAATTTTGTCTACCTTAAAAAAATTTTTAAATAAATAAATTAATTAAAATAAAAAGATAAATTAAAATAAGATAATAATATTTTAAAAAATAAAAACCACATAATTAATAATCATAACCTTAGTTAAAATCTTGTAATAAAAGGGGGGAATAAGAAATTTAAGTTATTCACAAAAATATACATACATATATGTGTGTGTGTGTGTGGATTGAAATTTAAAAGAAAAAGGGGGAATGAATGGTTCTATTTTTGGATAATTTTAAAATATTAATTTAATGATAAAAAGGGGAAAAGGGGGTTAAATTCCACAATTGCCATTTTGACCTCTAATAAAAAGGGGAAAGATGGAAAATTAGAAAAATAGGAAACTAGGGAAAGGTGGTAACATAAAAAGGAAAAAGGGGAACTTAAGGGAAAGAGTGGGAAGTCAACTTAGTAAGGAATACACATTTAAGAGATTTCTAATTTTAAACTGATTTAGTAATTTCATAATATGGAAAGCCTTTAAAACCTGTAAGGGAATATAGGGACACCTAGGAGTGATTCTAGGAGTAACTCTAGGTGGGTGAGGGAAATAAAGATATTTACTTAAATAAAGAAATTAATTAATGGAGGAATGTAGGGGATCAGGGACACTTGTATGGATAGGAAATTTTAGGAAATTTATTTTTTAAAACTTTAATTAAATGAGATTTTAGGAAATAAAGGAGGTTCAAAACTCTATAAAAGAAAGGGAGGAGAAGGAAGAAGGATGATCTTCTGTTTGTGTAATGTTATGATGCAGAATTATCGACTTGACTGATTTACTTGTGGGAGTTGGGATACCCATCTCGGAGAGGAGTGGTAGTTTGGCCTTGCAAGGCGAGATGGGAGCTAGATGAAATCTTTGGATAGTGTGTGTGGCCCCTTTGCAGCTCGGGGGTATAAGGGGGAAGAAGAGTACCCTAGAATTGGCTGGGAGGTACCAGTGAGGTCTCAATGGTTAGTGAGCAGGATTTGCATGGAGCACGCGAACGGCGCTCGGAGAAGGCAAACAGGCAATGGTATGTTTCTTAGTTTGAATGGTAGATTGTTGTAGTATTTATGATTTTGATCTACATATTTATTGGGTAGGTGAACTGGTTGTCTAGTTTCATGATATAGATGGAGATCGATGGCCACCCACCTTTTCCAACTAGCTCAAAACAATTTTCTAACATTTTTGGCAATTTACTATTTTTAGCAGTTTTTACTTACGGGGCCATTTTGAGGCCCTAAATGAAGGTTTTTCAGTATAAAGGTCCTAAATGATAGGTAAAGGCATTATTGAGCCCCCAAAATGAATCTCCTCGATGATACCTTTCCAATGGGCTATCACGCGCCCAAAACGGAGATCGTATACAAAAGTTACGACCCCGAGAAGTTGATGTACTAGCTTACCCAAACGAGGCCCACATGACTTTTGGCGCTTCATCTCCTAGGGTTAGGTTTTTGGATGTATAGGATTTTTGACATTATTTGTTATTGTAAAAAGGCCTTCAGAAACTCATTGTAAACTTCTTCTTGCTAATGCATGCTACCATCACATCTCTTCTCAGAGATAAGCTGCCACCATTCCAGCAAGCTTGTTTCTGTTGCATTTTACAGTTTTAGCTTATTTCGTTATTAAATAGAAAACCAATTTTACTGTATCTTTGTTATTTTGTGTTAATCACCTATTAATAATCTGTATTCATTTCATTCTACTCATAAAATCTAGATCAGTGGTATCAGAGTGGTCTTCTCCTTGTCGTCTTAATGCATGTCCCCAACGAGGTCAGAGTACAAAGAGTTGGGTCTCGAGCTTGTTTCTCTTGAGGACAGAAGCTCCTGCATGCCCAAGCGACCTCCCATGGCAGGAGAAAAGAAATATGACAGGATAGAAGATCCTTTCAAACTGTTGATTAAGGAATCCCTCACACAATAGAGGAACGAGATGATGGATAGTTTCGCGCAAATCCTTTGGCGACTACCAACAGGCGACGCATCTTCTTTGAACCAAGGCGCCGCTCCCTTCAAGGTACAAATAAACTTTGATATTCCTATATTTGAAGGTCAGATAGACGCAGATGCTGTAGACAAGTGGTTGAATCTACTAGAAGCATATTTTTCTATTCATAAATTTTCGAATAGAGAAAAGATTACTTTTGCGCTCCTCAAAGCTGTTCCCCATGTCAAAAATTTGTGGGAAACTTTATGTGAGAAAAAGGAAATAGAGGAAACCTCATTATTTTCAGTCACGTCCACCTAGGAATCCTTCAGGGATGCTATTAAGGAACAATACTACCCTGTCAGAAGTTATGACGACCTGTATACCAAATGGACCACATTGCAGCAAGAAAGAGACCAAGCAGTG
>CBVK0100848650.1:0-12765 GCA_900067695.1 Picea abies | reverse complement strand
AGGTTAATACCTCCCACAGCTACCATAATATCAACACTCCTTCCTAGCTAGGAAGGTATTAAAGGACATGGTATTGAGAAAAAACAAACCATTCAACCGGTAGAAACAACATAGCCTCACAAGATATCTCATGATCACATCACGAGCACTATCACCACTATCAGTATCATCTGATAAAATCAAATACATCATCTTGCTAGGCCATACTCCATATGAGTAATCAGGCATGATGTTAAAAATGTCACTCACTCAATAAAGTGATACAAGGACCATTCTTCTAATCTGGACATATGTGCTAGAATAATAGATGTCCCAATAGATGTTGAAAGCCACCCTATGGGCTACAAAGACCATTCTTATAGAAATGTCAGTCTCAGACTATTTTCTAATCGGGTCATATGTACCATAGAGATAAATCTCTACCCATATTCCTTAGAAAATATTAATCTCATATCAACCACCCTAATTGGGACATCATGTCCTTAGGGGGAAGAATATTCATCTTGATTAGACCAATAACTGTGCCTCAGGAGAATATCAGTCCTGAACCATTTTTCTAATCAGGACATAATTTGTGCCTTAGGAAAATACCAGTCCATGATACGTCAATAGTCTTTCAACCTGTACCATTCTATACAAGGAGAATATATGCCCAACAACAATTCATTCTTCCAGAACCATTCTCTTCCTAGAGAGTGTCTATCTATCAACACATTGACTATCCATCTAGATGGAAAACATCTCCAACACTAGTGGTAGTCTCCATGGAAATTATATATTATAATACAACTTCTACAATGCCATCCAATAGAAAACAATTGTTTCTATCCATAGTAGTATACAACTACTATCAAGTGATACAAAACCACTCCTAGTAGCACCCGACTACTAACCAGTGACACATAGTCACTAACAGTGGATTACATCCAACACAGTAGTATACAAATACTGTCCAGAGACATACATTCTCCACAACAAACATATCATATTATATCAACCTGCATAAACAATATCATGATATAAATTGAGTCAACTAGGCCATTCTTCCACTCACATCTATGAGATCTGAAAGAGAATCTTCCCTCTGAAAGTTAAGCATCATACATAGGTTATCTGTACTATTCTTCCCAAGCATAGAAGAATCATCATCCCTGATTTCTGAAACTAGACCATTCACCTAAATGGGCCATTCTTTCGGCACTAATCACAATGCAACATGGAGAGAATGAGTTTTCCCTAAGGAATGACTTTCCCTGATTGCTGAAATTGGACCATTCATCTAACTAGGCCATTCTTCTAACACTAATCATAGTGAAACCTAAAGAAAATGATTCTTTCCTAGGGAATGACTATCTGGACCATTTCCTACGGAAATGACTGTCCCACACCAACCTATTGTAATAGACCATTCTTCGAAACTATCTAGAACTATGAACTTCGAAAGAATGACTGACTGGAGAGGAAAACCATTCTTCTTGAACACTACTTAGAGTGACTTCCAAGAAGAACGATTTTCCTAGACCATTCCCCCACACTGACCACAAGGGGAATCAATTTCTATGGTACATCAATTATAATCTATCAGACCACTTTCATTACAAAAATGACTGTCTGATATGGACCATTTTACGAACTAGAAAGTGGCTTTCTGTCAGAAATCTTGGACCACTTTCTAGACTGGAAAGTGACAACCCAACCTGAACAATTTTCCAAATTGGAAAATGATTGTCCATCAAGAATCTTGGACCACTTTCCGGACTGGAAAGTGACTATCCAACTTGGACCATTTTCCAAACTGGAAAATGACTGTCCATATATCAATAACATATTAGTGCTCCTTCCCAACCTAGGGAGTAATCACTTCCCTTTCCAATAAGGAAGTCATATCCATGATTCCCATCTTGTCCCTTAAGTATGCAAACTTTTCATCTTGGATAGAAGCTTTAAAAAAACTATCTGCTATTTACTCATCAATGGAGATATACTAGAGAACCACTTCTCCCCTCTGGAATTTATCAAAAAGAAAATAGTACTTGATCCCAATGTGCTTCGACCTGTCATGGAACACCAAGTTCTATGAGAGCTTCACACAGCTCGGTTATCACAATATATCATGGTCGAATCCAACACTTGATCAAACAATCCAAAAACCATCTTACAGAGCTACACTGATTCCGTATAACCATCACAAGTTACAATATACTCTTCTTCTGCAGTGCTAAGTGCAACCAACTTATGTTTCCTGTTAGCCCATGATATCATGGAAAATCTCAAATTGAAACATATTCAAAAATCACTCCTTATGTTATATGTAGTCCCTGCCCAATCTGAATCGATAAATCCATGTAGTTGTGTATCATAAATCAAACATCCCATGAAGAAATTTCAAGGCATGCCTTGCAATTTATTCAATTCTCATGGCTAGGTTCCACTTGAAACTGTTTTCACAACAACGAAAAATATCCAACTTAGTATTCTCCAAATACATCAACGATCCATTCAATTGTCGATACATAGATGGGTCTATTGGATCAGAGTCTCTCAACTTCTTTATATCTTCCATCAAGGAAGTTTTCCATGTATTTTCTATCCATTATCCTAGACTTTTGAAGAACTATTTCAATACACTTCCTCTATCATAGGAAGTTTTCACCACACTTCTGTTGTACATGATATTCTCTGCACCAAGTTGCTTGAATCCATCCAAGGTCTTCTTCCATCTGCATTCATGGGTCTCTTTCTGGTATACCTCAAAATCTTGAGGTTTCTCTACATATGCTTCTTCTTCAATTACTCTATTGAGAAGAATAGTCTTTACATCCATATGATGTAAAATCCAATGCATGGATACTACAAGAGATATAATGGCTCAAGGAGAGGTATATCTGGTTACTGGAACAATTTGTCATCATAGTCTTCTCCCTCCTTGTGGGAGATCCCTCTAGCCCCGAACCTCTCCTTGTATCTATAAAAAATTCCATTTATAAGTATTCATAGACTCTTCAATGGACCATATCATTGGGAATTAGATCCTTCCTAATTCCAGATTCATGCCCGAATGAACAATATCTAGAGATCATTTGTTTTTATTCTGAGACTAAATTTTTATGGAATTCTGCAATCAATTCCCTCTATATGAGAGATTCCATGCTTTTGTCTACTGCATCTCCCTTTTATTTCTGCAAAGTGACAACTTCCGCAAAGACTGTTCATCAAGGTTTGTCAACATATTTCACAAGGGTACCTTCCTAAGACAACAAGAACAACAATGTTTTCAGTACAACATATTTCATATGAAGGATAGTTTCTTGGTATAATTACTAAGATGATCTTGTCTGAGAACAAGAAAAATAAATATATCCTAGAGGAGGTGTTAGTTCATTCTTTCAAATAAGTACACTAAGTAGTATAAGATTACTAAGTACTTATCAATACTCACTTAAGTGATAATAATAAAAATGTCAAACTTGATATGAAAACCTAGAGTCTTACTATTGTTCCACCTAGATTGCTTTTCTTTTGAGACAAGTATCCTTTCTGACATGCCTTTTAAAATTAAAACAATATGCTCTATTGACAGAAAAATTGAGTTAGAGAATACAATATCAACATTATAAGATCTTGACTAAAGTTAGCTTATAGTCTTAACTTTGACTAGAAGTTCATAATGCCATAAAAGCCAGAGAAATATCAAGTCAAACTTGGAGAGTGTGTTGATATTCTGAATGCACTGAATCCAAGATCACTACTTTGGACAAGATCCCTTGTACATTTCTTGCAATTACGCTCATGCTAATGATACAAATTAAAATAACATGTATAGGTATATACCTTTGTTACCCAAATGTGACGATAAACCTTAGAATGAATTTGTTGGACCAGAGGTTTAGCTGCTAGAGGATTGGTAAACATCGTACTGTTTCTTTTTGTAAATTTCTCTTGGGAACATCATGCACTTTCTTCATGCTAGGTCTTTTTTCTTCATAACTTCCTTCCATTTTTACTTTTGACTGGTGAAACTTAGATTTTAACTTGGTCAAACATTGACTTTGACCAAAATTTCAAACTTGACATCTTGGCTTGCTTAGAGTACCAGGAGGTGTGATAGGCTAGGGCACACTAGGTTGTCTAGGAATCAGGTCAAGCGCTTCACATAGCGTGCCTTAACACGAGGTTTAGGGTTTCGTTGCTACAACAAATACTTTGACTGCAACTGTAACTACAACCGAGAAAATCCTCCCAATATACCTTCCAGTGGTTAGATTGTTTGAAGATAGTGTGGGCCCATAACTTGTTAGAATAATAGGTGTGGTAATTTCATCGTAGACAATATCTCAATATTTCACCCTACCATAGGCACAAATTCCACCCTGAGAAACTTAACCTTGACAGATAGAATAATTCTGGAAGCAAACCCTAGAACCAATATCCAATCAAGGTAGCATGCCTCTCTCTAGAGCTAGCGTACCAAGCAAAAATTCCAAACCATAAGCAAGAAAAAAGTACAACCATAAACAAATACCAAGTCATTATTGCAACAACTACAACTCTCCTCCATTCATGCACACCACTTGTCCTTATGTAGTTGTGAGAGTGAGAGTTTCCAAATGAGCTCTAGCACCCTCTATATATAATGCTCCAAATCACTTGACTGGGCTGAATTCTCTTCCTGGAGGATAATAACTCAATATTAATTATTCTCTTGAGCCAACTTGTCTTCTAAGGTCATTATCCAATGTTTTAGGGTTTTGCTTGCTTCCTAGAATATTCTAGTCTCGTCAAAGGTTACACGTAGAGGTTAATACCTCCCATAGCTACCATAATATCAAAAAATTTATCCCATGTACTCAACCTTTGTTGAATATAAAGTAAAATATAAATTCTTTGTTTTTGACCAACAGATTGGACCGGATCCCAAAATCAACATGTACCTAGAGGTGGACTTGTGATCAGTGCCATCACCAGACCATTCAGAATCAATGTAGCCTATGAGGTCCAACTTGCAAATTGCTGCATAGTGGATCCCATAACCAATGGTTCCTTGAATGTATCTGAGGATGCACTTGGAAACCTTCCAGTGTAACTCATGTGGATCTTGAATGTACCTGGAGACTACCCCTACTGCATATGATATATCTGGTCGAGTGTGGGTGAGATGCATAAGGCTACCCACAAGTTTTCTATACAAGGTGATTTCCACCACTGATGTATCCCAACCATCCTTAAGTCTAACCCTAGATAAGAAGGGTGTAGATGCATAATTGCATTATATCATGTGGAATATCCCCATGAGATCTTGAGCATACTTAACCTGAGATAGCTTGATGCTTGAAGCATCCTAGTTGATCTCAAGAACAAGAAATAAAAGGAGTGGACCCATGTCTGTCATCTAAAACCTATCATGAAGAATTCCCTTGACCATACGAATCATTGAAAATGAGTATCCAATGATCAAGAGATCATCCACATATAGGACTAGGATCAGAAGTGAGTTAGTGGTCCTCAACATGTAGACATTTGGATCATATTTTCATCTGAAAAAATTCCTAGAGAGGCAGTAGGATTCCATATTTGTGTACCATGCTCTAGGCTCCTACTTGAGGCCATTAAGAGACTTTTTGATTCGACACACTAAATATGAATTATGTATGAATCCAAGAATTTTCTCCATATAAATATCCTCTGAGAGATCCCCGTGATGAAAAACATTCTTCACATCCGTCTGATGTACTTTCCATTCCCTGGATGCTGCAATGGCAAGGGAAACCTGATAGAATCCAAATTTTCTACTGGAGAAAAAGTTTTATCATAGTCGATCACGTGGATATGCTAAAATCCATTGGCAACCAGTCTTTCCTTGTGTTTGCTCACATGTTTTTCCACTATATTTTTGGTCATGTAGAACTATCTACATATGACACTCTTCATGTCTAAAGGAAACATATCCAGATCCCAAGTCTGGTTCTCAAGGAGAGAGTTGTACTCCTCCTTCATGGCTTCTTCCCAGAAGGGGTTCCGTGCAAACTTTTTGTAGGTCTACATGTTTGAAGACTAGACCATATAACAATGAAAATGCATCGAGGGTTCAGTGGAAGTGAGCACATGAGGAGGATACTCAAACCGATATTTGGTCCTCCTTAGATCTGGTGGATCCCCAACAAGGTCTCTTGCACCCTGAAGTGTGGATTGCTCCCACTTGGACATCTTCTCTGGATCCTCATATGCACGTACTGAATATACATCTGAATTCTTTGAATGTGCATGTATATCCTCTGAATCCTATGAATATGTATTAGAACTCAAATCCATGGTGTGATCTGAATGTGTGGAATCATCATCTACAACTGGTGGAAGTACAAAGGCCTCTACATGTGGCTCATGTGGAGCATGTGAGGGGCTTTCCTTGAGCTGGACACTGCACTCAATGATAGCTAGTATGTAGAGGAATCAAGTAATATGTATCCCTTCACACCATCGGGATAACCGCCAAATATGCATGGGTGGATTTTTGGATCTAATTCTTTCCTCTTCTCATAGGGAATCTGGGCCCATGCTCATCATCCAAAGATACGAAAGTGGATGACTTCCAGTTTGTTGTTGCAGATCTGTGAGGGGATTTGGTTTGAATCAGATTGGCATAGTTAAGTGCCTCATCCCAAATATTGGGAGGAAGGTCCTTTGCATGTAGCATGTAATTGGTCATCTCTTTGAGAGACCTGTTTTTCTACTCAACAACCCCATTATGGTGTGGATTATATGGTACTGTGCATTGCAACTATATCCCAGTCTTAAGACAAATATTTTGAGCATCTCTATTTACATACTCCCTCGCATTATATGTATGGAGGGATTTGATATTCATCCTTGATTTGGTCTCAACAAGTGATTTGAACTCTTTGATATGCTCAAAGACCTCATACTTCTGCTTAAGAAAAAATACCCAAGTGTAACATAAGTAATCATCCAAAAATGTAAGCACGTACCTTGCCTTGTTGATGGATGGATGCAGGAACAGACCCATGAGATCATTATGAATGAGATCCAATGGAGAGGAGGCCTTGTGAGCCTTCCCTTTCTCAAACTTCTCTTGAGGATGCTTTCCAAGGACAAATCCTTCACAAACCCCTTCGAAAAAGTGGATATCAGGTAACCCGATGACCATCCCCTTCTTGCTAAGTTGTTGCATGTACCTAAATTTTAGGTGACCAAACCTCTCGTGCCATAATCTACTACTATCATTATAATGCATAAGTAGTACAAAGGAATTAGGTTCAATAAACTTAGTAAAAGTATATAACCAAGATTTATGATTTACCTCCTTGACAACAATTTTGGAGTTTTCTTTCATGTTGAATATGGAAAAAGAGTCTAGTGTGAACTCCACCTTTTTGCCTGAGCCTGAGTGTGTAATATTATACACCGAGAGAAGATTCATAGAAATTTGAGGAGCATGCATGATGTTATCAAATATTCCACGATCTATTTCCACTCTCCCTTTTCTGGTGAACTCAACTGAAAAATCATCCCCCATGAGGATATGAGGCTTCGTTCATGAAATTACAAAAGATAGAATATCCTTTTTGTTTTCCATGTGATGAGAAGCGCCTGAATCTACAATCCATGCATTAGGAGAAGAATTAATAACTACTAATGCATGGGAATTACCTTTCTTAGGGGCTTGATCTTCTTAATTTTTCTTGATATACTCTGTATGACACATATAGCTCACCATAGTAGCCAAGATAATGTTCATTAGGAGTGTTATAGAGAAATGTGACACTCACTGGTAGTTACTGGAGTCGATTGCCACCCAGTCCTAGTTAACTCGCCATGTGGTCATTAGTTAACTAGCCAAATCAGAGTGAAATGAGTAGGATATCACTCACACATGTGGAATGTGCCTTACTAAAGATGATACCAATGCAAGTGTTCATTATTGTTGATTACCCCAAGGTTATCATGCAACACTTGGTGATAAATCCAAGGTTGACATGTAACACTTCACTCANNTGGTGATAAATCCAAGGTTGACATGTAACACTTCACTCAACTAGTCTAACCAAACCATAACTAAGAGTTGACTGGAGGGTATGAGGCCCCCTTGTCAAGGGGAGAATATCCTCAATGAGGGGAGAATATCTTATACTAAGGGACCCTCAACATAGCAAACAAACTTAGGAAAAGAAAATAAAAGGAAAATCCTCAGTGTGTGTAATATCTCCAATATCATCAACCATGGTAACATCAAGAACAAGTAATCATGTGAAGATATTAAAAGTTGGAGAAAAGATGTAAATCCTTTCCATAAATATGCTTTGAGAATAAATCATTTCTAAAGTGGAGGGAAATGCAATTTAAATAAATAATAATTAATAGTTAAAAGACATGATAATGAAAAGACATTTCTTAACAAAAGGACATGTCTCTTAGTGAAAAGGCACCTCCACTTAAGTATTTATATGGGGATCTAATTTGTAATCTTCGTACATATATCATATCATTTTATCATATATTTATTCAATATATTATTTTATCGTAAAATTATTTCTTTATATTGTTCAAAATATTTTGGATATTAGTGAACTAAACCATCTTGGTTGGTCACACATGTTGCCTCAACAAGTTCAAATGGAATCTCAAAGCATACAAAATCTACCTCATTACCTAAATATAAAATAAGTGAACCATGGAGAACCCCCAACGCCTCCTTTGAACATCACTCAAAGAATTGATCATAACTATTCCCATCATAGAACTTTTCTCCAACCTTTAACAATGTGGATATCCAACCTTTGATACTAATTCATACCTCAAATACAAACACAACATGCATGCCATGTAAAGAACTCATGCCCTATCACACATTCACATTTAAGTGAATCATAAGAATGTAAGGACCAATCACCTTCACTTAAACCCATCACATGGCATTAGTACTACAAAAGAAACAATGATAACACATTAGAATTTTGTGGTCCCAAATGGAATGATGTTGATAAGACTACTTTTCATAACACTATATATTTTAAGGAAAATGTTGTACAACCTACACCTTCACAAATGTTAACATCTCAACATGACATTTCTACCTCATACACTGAAGTTGAAACCTTTAAATAAATTCCAATAACATAGTCTTAAGTGGATGCACCTTTAGATACTCATACTTACATGGTATGATGCATCAACATGGTCCCTCTTAACACTTCAAACTTAGACTCTGAACACTCCTTGTTAGAGTTTAAAAATAATGTGTGGTTAACAACCAAGATATCCCTCATGGATATCTGTCATGTACCTCACACCATTGATTATTCCCTACCTTTAAAATTCTCTTCTCCCTTACAAGTTTCCTTTCCTTAGATAACACCTTGCAACTTGCCTTTACTCTCAGACCTACTTTCTTTTCTCTTGATGGTTCTCCTTTCCTCCGTACTCTAGAATTGGCCTTTACCTTTTATTTTCTTGCTACCTAAGGCTACCCATTTGGGAAAGGTTCCTTTTCCCTACACTGTCTTGTTGTATAGGAAGTGTCCTCCCATTCTTTTGGTCCCCTCTTCCCCCATAGAAAATTCCTTCTAATGTTGTTATTTCCTTTCCCAACTTAAATATAAATACCCTCCTTATGATCAACCAATGTTTCCTTCCAACCCTACTTCGATTAGGACAAGCCCTTCACTTTCTTCCTAGCCCATGCTGCTCAAGAAAATCCCCTTCACTCCAACACTCCATTGTGTCATGCCACATATGGTGTTTCCTCCACTCCTTTCCATTTCCTTGGTTTATATTATCCTTCTTTTTGGTCTTTTGATGGTTTTCCACACTAATTCTTTCCTTTCCCTTTGGCTCACCCTAGAAAATTGGGAGCACCCACCTATTACTACTAAACATTAACCTTTTTTCTTTCCTTATCTTTATGCTTTATTGTTTTTGCGTTCACCTTGTGTGGCCTTGTCTCTAGTGCTTTATTAACTCTATTAACTTTTATATCCTTCTCTTTCAATCTTTATTTTTTATTTTTTATTTTTCTCTTAGCCATTTTGGCTTTGTCCTTTGTGCTTCTTGTTTCTAGCACCTTTTGTAGCCTTGTTATTTGTTTTTCTTGTTTTTCATTGCCTCTTAATCTTTTCTCTTTCCAAAATTTTCATTACTTTTCTTTAGCTTTTGCTTTCATTTTTTTTTCTCCTTGGTCAAACTCATCTATTTTGAAAGATTGGGGTGGGGGTGGGGGGTTTGTTTGTCACACCTTGTATAGTTGGTAAACCTTGTCTCTTCTAAGAGACAAGCCTTTTGTTTCTCACACCTTCTATGTATGGTACAGACCTCCATCCCCTTCTCTCCATCTGGGTTGCGCGACCTCCTGGTATAGGATTTTTCTTAAACACTTGAGTCGGATTGACTCTTTGGCTCCCTGCTGGAACCCGACAAACTCTACCACATGTCCTTTTTTCTCCAAAGTGTGGGTCCTCCTAACCCCGCAGATCTCTTCTTGTCCCTTTGAATAAAGTTGGCGGTGACACTTGGCTCTCCGTGCTAGGACCTTTCTATTAAGTGACCTCGGGCTGTGTCCCAGGGCTCAACCAAAAAATGCGCTTCGAGCTTCAAGATTCAACTCTTCTATGACAGCCAACTCTTATGTTCCCAATATCCGATTCGATGAACTTTAAATGTGTGAGGATCAATGATCCTCATCCCTCCCTCTGATCGACGACTACGATCTATTTGGACTATGGTCTTTGGGAGTCTCTCACTATCCTCTTCGGATATCTTTCAAAGTTATCTTCCTCTGAATCGGCGGATCACTTCCATGTGTCCTCTCAAGATCCAACAGTCTGGATTCAAACCACTCTTCACGACCTCATGGAGATCTCTATTTACTCTTGGAAAACCTCCCAGATATCCAACTCCTGGATCTCCTGATATTTTTCCACCTGTCTCTTCCCAATGATGGACATGTTCACAGTCTTTGGGACTTGACAAGTCCTTGACCTTCTTGCACACTTGGCACAGTTTTCATTTCGAGACTTAGACTGTTCTCAAACTTCTTCTACACTCCTTGCAGAGTTCTACGCAATTCCTTCTGCAACTTTTCTCAGCTTGAAACCTTCAAGGTTCCCAGTTCCTCTGCATCCTTAAATGGACTTTCTTGTGCCCTCCTGGAAACTCAATGTCCTTACTCCTGATCTTGTAAGATGATAATACAGTTTCCTTGGCACACTCCTTGTGCTCGGCTAATATTTTCGATGGATTATCCCTGAGCCCTTTCACAAGTCTTAAGGAATCGTCTTTCCTTTGTCGATGCACTCTTGCATGTTACAGGTATGAAATAACTGAGAGGGGGGGGGGGTTTACATTTGTATTGCAGCGTGTTTCAGCATCTGTTCTTCAAAAACAATTGATTTCCATCAATGACAACCTTGATCATCTGCGTCATCTCTGTTGTAGCCATATTTCCAACATTGCAAATACTTCCTTCCTCAAAGTGTTCAATAACCCCACGATTCTCTTAAGGATTCCAACACCTCAGAATGTGTGTCTCTTGTACGCTCTCATACTTTCTCTATGCCCTCCTAGCAGAGTATTACAGAGTATTTAGTAACTCTGTGTTGTGTTTCCTCCTACACAGTGTTTCTTTCCAAGCTACTCAACTACCTTGAAATTTCCTCCTGAGTCTGTGAATTATCCTAGTGTGCCCTTCTAACAACTTCTCTTCCAACACCACTGAGTTTAGATATGCACTCATTGTGTCAGCTCACAGAGTTTCCACCCTCTGTCATGCACTCCTTTCACTTAGCCTTGAGAACCAAAACTAATCCAACACACTCACAGATAGAATATTATATCTATATCCATTCAGACAATTTCTAACATACATCTAAACTCAAATACATAGAAATGACATTCATAGTAAAACATCCATTACACATAAATTGATAAATACGAAAAACTGTTATTTTCTATTAATAGTGGAATGTCCATTACAATATACGAGTCCAAACTACAACTGAGTCTTGACTCTCTTTCTCCTCTAACTTACTCTACTGGAAACAATACAAGAGTTTATACAAGAGGGGCTTTACGAGCTTCCCTCCAAGCTAAGATAGTGGTGTCTAATCACCATTCAAAACACCTATCTAATGGGCATATTACAATGATGGAAATTTGATCCTAATCAGATGCAAATCCCTCCTACCATCAACCACTTAATGGAAACCTTATCTCTAGCTTATGAGAAGGCATAGCTTGGCTATTCCAACATGTCAGCATTAATTTCCTTGATCACACTTTAGATTTTCGAAGCAAAATGAGAGGATGACGCCTCTCCCTTCCTTGAATGCACACCACTCGTTATAATCAATTGATACATTCTGAGGTGGAGCGATTCTTCTGCATCATACTTCATGACTATGAAAAATTCATGAGCTCCTGCTCATGACCTTCCCATCTTTTTTGAAATCCCCCTGGATCCCAAACGTTCTCCTGGAGCTATATTCCTGCTCCTCTACTTTTTTGTTGTTGCTTATGCATCTTCCTTGCTACTCATGCAGGTGCTTCTTTTTCCATATTGTCCTTGTTGACCACTTTGTCTGCTAACCTTAACATCATTCTCTGTATTTTTGGAAGATTGGTTTTTGTCATTGATGTCAACCCTAGTCATGGGTTTTAGACCGCAAGATCGATGAAGGTATTTGAACATGAAGGAAAATGCACATGCAGATACAACACCCATCGATGGATAGTATACATCATGTTGTTTCTGGTGGT
>CBVK0100848646.1:0-11571 GCA_900067695.1 Picea abies | reverse complement strand
CCATTATCAATTTCAACATCTCCTCTTTGTGGCCTTCACTTCCATCCATTTCCTTTGCTTGTGAATATTCAGTGGCTAGAAGTTTCAATTATTTCCTTAGAGATGCTATGTCAATATTTTTCTTCTTCGGAAGTTCCTCGGATGCCTTTACATTGGATGGATCATAACCGATCTTTAGTACCAGTTCTTGTAGGGATTTGATTTTATTATCTTTGGCCAGAGAGGATATATTTTCTAGCTTCAACTGAGATTGGACATTATTTAGAGACACGTACAATTTTGCATCAGTTAGTGAAGTATTTTTCAAGGTGGAGAAGATCAACTCCACTGTTTTCCTATGCATGTCCATTTGATCTGTCAGGTGAACCTCTTTCACATCAAACTCCAATGATGTTTTCTTGTAATCAGAAGTTGTCTTTGGAGGAGGGACCTATGCCTATAAAAATTCCATGTACATCCTCCCCTTCTCTGTGTCAAATGAAGATAGTAATCTGTGTTGATTTGTGAATGCATGCTTCCAGAATTGGGCATATGTGTTGTTTTTCATAAGTTCATTCTTCTTCTAAGTTGATCATATTGTATTTGTCAAAAATGTTTGATTTTGTTGGCTCTTGTGAGAACTCAGCTGACAATGTAGTGTCTGTTTGTTTCTTGGATGAGTATGTAGACACTATGTGTTGGTTTCCTGAGAAGACTGATGAATGTGGTCCCTAACTATAATGGACTGAGTTTCTTCTTCTCTAAGCTTGTCTAGTGTGTGACTATTTTTGGTCCTCTTCCTGTACACTTGGAAGTCTTCAGCTGACATCTCTATGACTGAAGGTGAAACCTCTTTCCTCACTCTTTTTTCTTTTTTCACCTGAGGAGTGCTGGTGTGTGAGGCAGTGACATGGGGGATTCCTCTTCAGTTTCCAACAATGTATTTTCCTGCCAATTTGTATGATTCATAAACTTTTCAACCTCAGGCTTTGGCACATGAGAACACAGAGAAGTCTTATGTTTGAGCCTAATTTCTGATATGATTCCAAATGGATCATAGCTCCATGGGAATCTCAAAATGAAATTCATTTCTTTCAAGAGATTGTTGGCTTCTTCTCCTGCAGCTCTGTTGTTGCATATGAAGGAACCAATTTGGCTCTTGATCCTGAGCTGTTGCTTCTTATTGAATGACATGGAGTGGATTTCATCAGAGTTTATCATCTACCTGATAATTGATAGTGGAAGTTTGTATGGTGGTAATTGACACCCATAAACTTTAATCTCTATATGGTTCTGGTAAAGATACCAGTCCCCTGTTTTGGCTAAGTCTGATAGGTGAAGAATTCTATAAACCTCCTCATTTATCCTTGGTTCCATTCTGCTGCTGAGACTGCACACCACTGGATGGTAAAACTGATCGATGAACTATTTGAAGCTGAACTCAGATGAGTTCTTCCTTACTAGTGATGTCCAAGAAGTCATTGGTTGAGGGTTCCTGTTTTGATCCAATTTATGAAAAGCACAAGAGAATATGTCTTCTTGGAAGAAGAGGAACAGGTACACCAACACTGAGGAGTACCTGAACATTCCCTCTGTGGAGAACTTGAAAAGCTGTTCATGTATAATGTCAGCTAGAAACTGACTGTAATCAAATTGAGTTTTAGCCTTTTCTTCAATGGAAAAAATGGACAGAAAACCCAAATGGGGTTCATCTACCCATTCATCAGAGTAATATCCTAGCAGGAAACATAGGGAGAAGAGGAACAGGTACACCAACACTGAGGAGTACCTGAACATTCCCTCTATGGAGAAATTGAAAAGATGTTCATGTATAATATCAGCTAGAAATTGACTGTAATAAAATTGAGTTGTAGCTTTCTCTTCACTGGAGAAGATGAACATAAAACCCAGTATGGGTTCATCTACCCACTCATCAGAATAATATCCTAACAGGAAGCATAGGGTGGAAATCATTTGGTTTTCTCTGACTGAGAAGATGGAAGAAGGATAAGGAGGTTTCTTTTTAGGCAAATGCATGTCTTCTGGTAAGAATATTTAGAATATTTGGGCTCTCTTTGAGATCTGCAACATTTGTTTTATTGTTTTAGGGGTGATGTTGAACAGAGTTTCACCAGATGAAGACATGATGGCCCTTTGGTCGGGAAGGTAATGGGCTTGACACTTTAGGGAGAAATAAGGGAAGTGATAGTTCTGGGGAAACATGTACAGTGGCATATTAGACTCCCAGAGTCTGATCTCGTCACTCTAGTCTAGGAAAATTTCTTTAAGACAGAAGTGTAATTCTAAGAAATCAAATTTACACTTCGACTCTGCAATTCGGTAATATTTATCGGCCAGGGGGGCACAGTCCAGTTCGATGGGAGGAGGAAGGAATAAATTTTCTTCTGTTTCAGTAGATTTGGATTTGGCCGCCATGATTAATCAGAGATATGAATATGGAAAAAGGTATGGTCTGTGATTACCCAACTTAAATGTGTCTGTCGATGGTGAGCTTGGTGGCATTTGGCTTGAAAACAAAAAATGGTTGTGTTGACTGTATCTGGATCAATGAACAATGAGATAATGGTGAAGAAACAAAGTTAAACAATGTAGGGGAGTGTCTGTTATGGAGCAAGCGATGAGTTTGACGAGTAACATTCACGGGGAAAGGCATTGATTGGCCAATGGGTAGATGGCGTGACATGGAGGGTATTGAGTGGCCAATGAGTAGATATGAGTGTGATGTGTGACATGGTAGCGGGGTACGGTGGCGAAGTGTAGTGGGCGGTATCGGATGAGCGATTAGGCAGTTTCCCCGGAGTGAGGGGGGGGTCTGGTAAGATTTGTAGCTGACACGTTGCGAGGGGACTGTGCTTAGAAAACCTCTCTCTCAGACCCCCACACCCTTAAAGGCAAAAATGTTTTGGGGGGGGGTGTCCGAAATTCACTAATGGTCGTTGATCTAGGCGTGACTTGATCAACCACTGAGAACTGTGCACCCTTTAGAAAAAAAATGCCAAAAGGTCAAATCTCAATTGGACATAGGATAAAAGTATATTGTTGGTAGCGATAGCTCCCCTTTCTTTATTTTTTTCACCAAGGGGTCAAAAACACATCAAACCCTTTCTTTATTTTTTTCACCAAGGGGTCAAAAACACATCAAATTAACTAAAATAAAAGGCATTTAAGCAACCTTTTGAAAATTTTTATTGAAATAAAGCATACTAACCTATTTCCTAATATAATCACATAACACATTAACCTAGCTTAAACTATTGGGTCAATAATTACTCTAACCTAAGATATTTGGCCAAGATTAGACTGTTTGGACAAACTTATTCACTAACCTATCTAATTTGGCCAAGGTTAGACTGTTTGAACAAATGTGATCACTATCCTATCAACATAAATTTAAAGGGTTTGATTATGGTTAGACAGTATGAATCAAACCAAGTTTATTTCATGGGGTTTTATCTTTTTATCTTTTATTTTTTATACCCTCTTTTGATTTTTATTCTTTTCTTTTCTTTTCTTTTCTTTTCTTTTTGTAAATCATTTGTAGAATAAAATATTATTTACAATATAATAAAACTAGAGGAAGAGATTCTAATCACCAGGTGATCCTATGAAATACAGGGTTATAATAGTGGCTCCACTTGGGGATGGTGCTCTCCTTGCGAGGTGCCAAGAACCAGCTACCTGCTGCCTTGAAACTTCCTCTCCAGTTCTTTTCTGCATCATGATTTGCTTTATTTTAGCTATAAATCCTGTGGTCATGATCAATGGCTTAGGGCCTTCTCTTCGGGCTTCAACCATCTGATAAAAATCACCTGATAAAAATCACCCACACATGACATAAAAGTAAAAATGGTTTGTACAATGAGATGAGTGAAAAATATCTTCATTCAGGTGGAACATAATGTTGGAGCATCCTATTATTGATAGGTCCTCCTGGCATATCTTCTCCATCCATGTCCATGATTAGAAATGGATTGTTTCCTCTGTAAGCCTGAATTATGAAAGGGCCTTTCCATAAATTGTCGAACTTTCCATGCTTTCCCTTGTCTTCATTTCTTGAATCCCATTTCAGTACTATATCACCCAATTTGAAATCACCATCCTTGGTTCCTCTGTTATAAATTTTCTTGATGCTTTCTTGAATCACCTAGGTCTGGTTATAAACCTCTTCTATGGACTATTGGAGTTGTATCATCTGATTGATCCTTCTTTGGATGTCATTAGGTTCTACCTGTAATTCTTGTAACAACTTCATAACAGGAACACCCAAAGAGGTGGGAAAAACAACATCTGTTCCATACACCAACTAATATGGGGGCATACCAATTGACCTCTTTGTAGTCAGTCTATCTGCCCAAAGTGCATGTTCCAACTTGTTGTGCCAAGAATTCTTGTTTTCCTGTAGCATATTCTTGATGATATTGACCAAAATATTATTAGAAGACTCTACCAATCCATTGCCCTGAGGGTAATAGGATGTAGAGTATCCTAAAGTGACATGATACTTACTACAAAATTCTATCGTCTTTTTTTATTTGAAAGTTGTTGCATTATCAATGATAATCTTTTTGGGGCATCCAAATCGAGAGAGAATGTTAGTTTCCAAGAATTTAATAATCACAACATCAGTGGATTTCTTGGAGGATACAACTTCAATCCACTTGGTGAAGTAGTTAGTAGTTGTAAGGATCCACTTGTGCTAGCCTGATGAAGGTGGGTGAATCTCTCCAATAAAATCCAAACCCCATTGTTGAAATGGAGATTCAACTGAAATAGGTTTCAAGGGTAAAGGCAAAATATTCCTCTTGCCTTCAAAGATCTAGAATTTGTGACAGGAGGTTACCTTTTTACGGACATCTGCAAATAAGGTGGGCTAGTAAAAACTAGCTCTAAGAATTTTGTTAGCAATAGTCTTCCAGTTTAAGTTCCCACCACAATATCCTCCATGGAAATCCTGCAAATCTTTTTCAGCTTCGTCTTTTAATAAACAATTCAGTAAAATGCCTCTAGCATATTTCCAGTAAATATTTCCATTCAAAATGCAATATTTCAAAGATTTAATTTTTAAAAATCTAGCTTTAGTTTTTGTCAAACTAGGAGGAGCTTGTAAATGATGTAAGACAAAGATAAGGTTTGTGTACCATGGAGAATTTGTGAATACCTCTTTGACATAGGGAGTTGCCTGCTCTCCTTTTTCACCAACTTCAACTATAAAGTTTATATATAAAGCATGAAAATTTGATTTAGCCATTAGTTTGGCTAACCCTTGACCCTTGATTAGCTTGGTTGGTTTGATATCTATATCATACTCAAGGATCACAACAATCCATTTACCTCTTCTCCCATCTGGGTTATCTTGTGTCAAAATATATTTCACCACTTCATTAGGAACATAAGAAATTATATGCGAATGGAGAATGTATACTCTGAAATCCTTAATTGATTTTACCAAGGAAAAATCCCATTTCTCCATGATGTTGTAGTTCAATGCAACATCTCTCAATGATTTACTAAAAAAAGATATAGGTTGTTCATGGACTTCACTTTTTTTCTGCAAAACGACTGCTGTAATGGTATGTTCAGAAGAAAAAGAGAATAATTAGAAATCTTTAGTATAATCAGGATTGATTAATATAGGGGCTTGTGTCAATGCCAGTTTCACTTGATCAAAGCACTGTTTATCTTCCGTGTTCCACTTTATTTTTGTATCTTTTTTAAGCATGTTTGTTATGTTCCTGAGGATTTCTGCTAAATTAGGGATGAATCTTCTCAGAAAGTTTATTTTTCCTATGAAGGACTACAATTACTTAATGTTTCTTGGATGGTCTATCTTTTGGATGGCTTCAATTTTGCTAGGGTCTATCTTGATTCCATATTTAGATATGATGTTCCCAAATATTTTACCCTCTTCTAAACCAAAGAAGGTTTTCTTGGGATTGAGTGAGATTCCAAAATTCTCGCACTTTTCAAAAACTCTTATGAGGTGTCTTAGGTGTTCTTCATCTGTTTTTGAATAGACAGTTACATAATCCAAGTATATGACAATAAATCTCCCAAGTTCATCCACAAAGGCAATGTCCATTGCTCTCTGGAACGTGGAACTAAAATTCATTAAAATAAAGGGCATTTTCACATACATGAAAGTGCCCTAGGGTGTAGTGAACAATGTTTTCTCTTGGGAATCAGGGTGGACAAGAACTTGGTTATAGCTAGAAAAACCATCTAGCAAAGAGATCCTACTAGCTCCAACTACCTTCTGTAAGATATGATCTGTTTTGGGTAGAGGATAGTTGTCTTTAAGGGAGACTTTGTTGAGGTTTCTGAAATCAATGTAGAGACTGATTTCTTCACTCTTTTTTCTAGTAGGAACTAGATTAGAAACCCATTTTGAGAACCTTAGAGGGAAAATGATTTTAGCATCGTACATTTTCTTAATTTCATTTTCAATTAGGGGAATTAAATTAGGGTTGATTCTCCTAAGTTTCTTCTTGAAAGGCTTATGCTCTTCCTTTATAGGAATTTTGTGTTTTATGATGATGGTGTCATAAGATTTCAAATATTCATAGCTCCAAGCAAAAACATCTACAAATTCTTTGAACAATTCAACATATTTCTAGTTTTGCTCAGGAGGTAAAGATTTGGATAATTTAATCATTTTAGGTTCCTCATCTATTCCTATGTTACATTCCTCAACGCCTTCACCAGTAGGTTTCGTTTTTGGCTTTTTTTCTACATCATTGAAATCAAACAGTTCTTCAAGTGGGACTAACCCTCTAAGTAGGATATTATCTTTTAGTTGCAAAAAATATAAACTTTCTTCATTTTCATTTATTTCTTCTGAATCTAATTTATTTACAGTATCATTATCACTATCTACATCAATGTTTTCACTCTCAAATTAATTTTTGGACTACATGAAATCATCAATATGTTCATCATTACCAAACACTTGCCAGTACCTGATATTGTTTGGGACAGTAGGTATGCACTTCACCTCTACTGTGTATTGGCGATTTGAATGGAAAGGTATTTTACAAGTGGCTACCGAAGTAGCCAGTCCATCTACAAGTATGTTTTGGCCTCTGGGAATCACCTGGAAGTCAATTTCAATAAAACATTGCAAAAACTCCAACACAACATTTTTGTAAGATCTGAGTCTAGGGTGTTTGGAAGAATACTCACCTTTGATCTATTTAATGATAAGTTTAGAATCACCTCTTACCATAATTATTTTGGAACCAAGATTCTTCAAGAATTTCAGGCCAAGCATCAATGCTTCATACTCAACAATGTCATTGGTGCACTGGAAATTTAATTTATAAGAATGGATTTTTGAATACCTTGCTTTATGATTATTCACTCACACCCCAGCTACAGATCCTTCTTTACTGACAGCTCCATCGAAATCTAAACTCCGGAGAGGTTCTATTGGTTCATTAGTTTGTATTTTCATTGTTTCACTTTCCTTAGGGATTTATTTACCTTCCTCTAGGTTACATACATCATCTTCCAACTATGCAATTTGACTATCCATGTCACCATCATTGTATAAAATGAAGGAGTCCAAATCAGAATGAACATAGTATAAAGGATAATTAAGTGGTTTCTCTTGATTGATGACCATGTATTTCATCAGAGTCTCTCTGTACAATATTCTCTGTTGACCAAAAATAGGAATGGTGGCATAAGACATGTCTAACTATAAGGTACCCTTTAAATTGGAACCCTGTGACCAAGATAATAGCATACCATACTTTGGAGGAATATCTGCAACAACAATATCCATTACCATTCTTTTGGCTAGAATTTGTGCCAAGGTAATACACAAGTCTTTGATCAGACCTATGCATTTAACTTTTCTTGAATAAAAGGAGTATAAGTCCTTGTAAGGCCTGGTGATATCAAGCCCTAATTTATCCATCACAGCCTTGGGCATAAGATTGTGAGAAGCACCAGAATCCAACATGGCATTGTGTAATGTCTTATCATGAATATTTAAACTAATGTAAAAAGGAGGAACATAACCACCTTCATCTTTTCCCTTAACCTCGGGACCAAACAACATCTCTGGTTGATCATCAACAATGTTCAAAGTGTCTGTTCCTACTCCTAGTTCTATGTTCAAGGCTTTGATCAATTGTGATATGTAAGCATTCTTGTTCATTAGTTTAGACAGAGGAATAGGTATTTTCAATTTGGCCAATTCACTTTCCATACTGAATGTGGCAGGAGTTTTGTTTTGATTGTGAAGTTCTGGTTTCTCAGCCACATTGTTCTGTATAGTATGATTGGATTGACCGGTGGAGGAAACCTTAGTTTGATTTGTCCTTGGTATAGAGTCAAGTGTTCTTTCTGTAGGGGTCTCTGAGTTTTTCTTTTCAGGAACTTTCTTGGCAAGAGTATCTTAGGGTTTCTTAATTTCCGAAGATTTCTTAGTTTGGTTATGATTAGGCTTTTTACTTCTCAAGTTCTGTTGCCTATGGAATTCCATTATTGCATTTTCGAAGGATTCTTGTTCCGAATCTTCCTCATCTACTTCAGTATATGAAAGGAGAAAAATGTCATGCTCTTCTTGAGTGAGAAATATGGAATCATTTTCATTAACTCCCATAAGATTTATGTGAATTTCATCTATTCCCTCTATAGTTGCTTCCCCCTCATCATCATATTTTTTTTGAAAGGGTGGCCTAATCTATTGATTGGGGCCTCTATGTTGTTCTCTAGGCTCTCTTTTCTTGATCTAGGGAGGAATTCTCCTAAAGTTAGGATTTAGGATTTGAGGGGAAGGTTGGCCCTCTCTAGGTAGGTTACTGTCAGTGATTTCTAATCTCTCCATCATTCTCTCCATAGTTCTAACCAAAGAATCTATTTTGGCATCTACAGTAGAAGTGGAAGGTTATTATTTGATTGTGACTCTTGTTTCTGTTCTTTGCCTAGCTCTCCTAGCTAATAGGTTTTCTTCAACACTCACAACACATTTTTGTATATCTTCCAGAGTGGCATAATTTCTTTCTCTTAATTGGTAGGACATATCAGAATCAAATCCATCAGGGAACTTGATCAAGTCTTGACCTTGAAGAGGTTTGATATCAGCAGGAATTGCATTATAGATATTATTAAAATGACTGCAATAGTCTTGTGCATTCTCCCCTTGGTTTCTTCTGATATTTTCATATTCAGATAAAATTTGGAGAGGTAAGGCCTGGTGATATCAAGCCCTAATTTATCCATCACAGCCTTGGGCATGAGATTGTGAGAAGTGTCGGAATCGATCATGGCATTGTGTAATGTCTTATCGTGAATATTTAAACTAATGTATAAAGGAGGGACATAACCATTGTCATTTTGTCCCTCAACCTCAAGACCAAACAACAACTTTGGTTGATCTTCAACAACATTCACATTGTCTGTACCTATTCCTAGTTCTATGTTCAAGGCTTTGATCACTTGTGATCTATAATTGTTCTTGTTCATCAGTTCTAACAGAGGAATAGGTATTTTTAGTTTGGTCAATTCACTTTCCAAGATAAATGTGGTAGGATTTCTTCTTTGAATCTGAAAATTTCCAAGATAAATGTGGTAGGATTTCTTCTTTGAATCTGAAAATCTGATTTATCAGCCACATTTTTGTATGCAGAAGTGCTAGGTTGACTTTTGGATGCAACCTCAGTTTGAGTTGTTATTGGTATAGAATCATCTGTTATTTTTAGATGGGTCTCTGAGCTTTTATTTTCAGGAACTTTCTTGGCCAAAAAATTAGAGGGTTTCATAGTTTCATAAGCTTTCTTAGTTGTATTGTCATTAGGATTTTTACTTCTTAAGTTGTATTGTCCATGGACTTCCATTATGGCATTTTCGAAGGTTTGTTGTTTTGACTCTTCATCATATACTTCAGTCTGTGAAAGAAGAAAAAGTTCATGTTCTTACTAAGTGATAAAAATGGAATCATTGTCATTAACCCCCATAAGATTTATTTGAATGTCGTCTAGTCCCTCTATGGTTTCTTCTCCATCATCAACATAGTTTTCCTGAAAGGGTGGCCTAATCTGCTGATCAAGACCTCTCTGTTCCCATTGTTCTCTCAACTCTTTTTTCCTGATCTGGGGGGGGGGATTTCTCTTGAAGTTGGGATTTCAGATTTGAGGGGCAGGTTGATTCTCTCTAGGTGGGTGAAGTTGGGATTTCAGATTTGAGGGGCAGGTTGATTCTCTCTAGGTGGGATTCTGTCAGTGACTTCCAATCTCTCCATCATTCTCTCCATTATTCTAACCAAAGAATATATTTTAGCATCTACAGTGGAAGTGGAAGGTTCTTCCTTGATTGTGACTCTCCTCTCTGTTCTTTTCCTGGATCTCCTAGCTAATAGGTTTTCTTCAACACTCATAACACTTTTTTTCATATCTTCCAGAGTGACAGAATTTCTTTCTCTCAATTGGTAGGACATATCAGGATCAAAGCCATCAGAGAACTTAATCAAGGCCAGGCCTTGAGGAGGATTGATATCAGTATGAATTGCATTATAGATATTATTAAAATGTATGCAATAGTCCTGTATAGTTTCCCCTAGGTTTCTTCTGATATTTTCATATTCAGATAAAATTTGGAGAGGATTTTTCNGGTTTCTTCTGATATTTTCATATTCAGATAAAATTTGGAGAGGATTTTTCTTTACCTCCCATCTATTGAGAAAAGTTCGGTGAAAAGAAGAAATATCAACAATGCTAGCAGTAGGTAATGCTTTGAACCATTTCTTAACATCACCAGTTAAAGTTTGTGAAAAGAGTCTCATTTGGACATCTTCCTCATCAACTTCTTGTAAATCGAAGAAATCATTCATTTTATCCATGTGTTGTTGTGCGTTAAGGGCTCCAATACCATCAAACTGAGGAATTCTGGTTTGATAATCCTGGGGCATGTTATGTAAGGGAGAAACTAACACCAAGGGATCATATATCGCTTCCTGATTGGTGGAGGAGGTTGGATGAAAACTTGTATGATTGGTGGATAAGTGACATATGATGTGGAGGAAACAGGGTTGTGAGGTATAACTAAGATGCTTGAGGATTGACATAAGCTGCAACAATAGAAATGGAAGAAAGCTCAATAGACTATTGAAAATGAGATTTATACAAGGCTTGGTCAATATTTGAAGCTAGATCTTGTAGTTTCTCGAACTCTTGTAGGATCCACCAATCAAAATCTATTCTAGGAGAGAGTCTTTCAGGGATTTTAGGTTGAAGGATGGTTTGATATAATACTATTTCATCCACAAAGCCATTAGATTTGGTTATGAAAAGGCTATGCTCAAAAGGTAGGTCAAACTCGATATCTTGGATTGTGATAAGCTTCTCAGGAAGAGAAGTGTCCCTAAGAAGAGGACTGGCAATCCCTTGTCCTTCTGTTGTGTTTCTTTTTTTGATTAATTTTTTCGGGTTATCAACTATTTTTACATGTTATGAATCAGGGTGAGATCTAGTGTGAATTCTTTTTGGAGGCAGAACTTAAACTTTAAGAAATATAATTTAATATGTACAAATTTCAACAACCTCTGAACATTTATCTCTTGAAAGTTAG
>CBVK0100848637.1:0-10315 GCA_900067695.1 Picea abies | reverse complement strand
TGATTGTCTACCGCCAGTTCAATAGCCATTGTATGTTTCGTCCTTGTTTTTCTCGGGTACCTAAATCTCTTCCCAAGATGAATGCCTTTAAGAATGTTTTATTTGATATGTTCTCTTTCATAACGAACTTTTTGCCCCCACAATGCAATCATTTTTTGTAATTTTTCAACCACTTCCTCAACCATGGAAACAAGTACATTATATGGGTATGAATCAGCCCCAAGATAAAATGCCAATGTTTTTGTTTTTTTTGATGTTAAGAAAATAATATACTTTATTTTTTCATCTATTTCTATTTATTAATTGGATTGGCATTGTTTAAATAAAGTTTTTTTAAATTAGGAATTTCGAAATATATTGACAATTATTACTAAACAAAACTCACACACTCCAATGCCGAAGATCACTCCCTTCACTATCATTATGGGCCCTTTGCCCATTACCTCCCTAACTACACTACATTTTCCGTGTCTCACCTTCACTTACCATTTTGGTGAACTTCATCTCCCGTCAATTTGATTATTTGGAAGTCCCTAATTTGATCATTCACTCATGTTTGGAAGTCTATTCACTTACTTGTGACTTGTTTGGAAGTCTCTTGTTTGATTGTTTTCTTACTTTCTCACGATGTACTTCACCGCTATTTGTTCAGAACTGTTTGGAAGATTTATCTTATTCTTTCATTATTTGATCATATTTTAAGTTAGCGGATCATCTTGTATATTTTCACCATTAAAGGTACACTTTCGAATTTGGAGGAAGTCCCCATACACGTTCAAGAAAGTTCAAAACATATGTCATTCAAACTTTTAAAACCACTCGATGAACTATTAAGCGTCTTCGAAAGGTGGTCATATAAAAGTTTGAAGAGTGTCAATTGAACCATTTGGCCATCTCAAAAGATGTTGCATTGGAATGCTTGGAAGTTCCCTAACAACTTATTTGGTTCTTTGAAAAGATGACGAGTACATCTTTGAAAGTTCCCTAGTGAAATATGAGGTGCTTTCAAAAGATGATATTCAAAATATGCCTAATGAACCATCTAAATATTTTGAAACATTGATTATAAGAAATTTAAAAATCGCTTTGAAAGTTGTTTAATTTGAAATGTGAGAGTAAGCTAATGATCCATCAAACAACTCGAAGAGATGCAATTTGAGAGTATCTTGATAGTATATCAAGAAGATTCCAAAGATCTAAAGATATAAAGATAGAACGTTGAAAATCTCCCACTGAAATATTTTGTGGATTTCAAAGATGTTGTAAAGATATTTCTTTGAAAATCCCTCAATGAACTATTGAGAAAACTTCAAATATGTTTCATTGGAATGTTTAAATTGTCCCAATCGACTATTAGGTGATTTTGAAATATATTCAAATAGTATTTCCAAAATGGTCTGATGGCCCATTAGGGGATTTAAAAATATGTTCCATTCAAAATTTTAATGTGCCTAGATGATTCGTCAATCCCATTCAAAAGATTTTATTTCGTCCATCCCATTCAAAAGATTTTAATCCTTCAAAAGTAAAGAATGTTCAATGAACTATCAGATCTTTTTAAAAAAATTCTTGAAGCACAAAGTATGGTTATTAATAGGCAATCAAGAAAATTGAAAATATATAACCTCTTAAATGTTTTGAAACCCCTCGATAGGTGATGAATAAATAAGGTTTGAATGCAAAAGCTAAATAAGTTCTCAAAAGATAAGATACTTAAGAAACTAAGGTTCTCGAGGAAAGATCATACAAGAAATAACCCATCACCCATCACCTTTATAAACCATTGAGAAACATTAGGATTAAAGAGTCATAATTGATCATTAACATAGAATTTAAAGATAAGAAGAAGACTTAAAATTGAAGGAAAAAAAAGGGTCCCCAAGTCTTGAGACTTAGGGCTATTTTAGGCCTCAACACGGGTATATAGAAATATTGGAGCATAAGAAGACTGAAACCATGAATAACGCTAGTCATAGGTGGGGGTGGTGGAAAACTAGAATCAAAAGAACAAGGGGCATAAGATCCCAAGTTTAGAGGTACAAGACTCAACATTCCTAGAGGATACACTCAACCCATAAGTGCATATCAGAAAACATGGGCATATAAAAGAATATGTGAAGAAAGTGTAACTTGTGGATTATGATATCCACAACCCTATATTGTTCCTTGAATTTTCCCCAAAGAAATTCTCTAAAATGAGGGGGGACCAGAGTAGGATTTTCCTATTGTTCAAGCCATTGTTTAAATCAAGGATTACCAATCTCCTACACGTTCTAGGATTTGGGAATTCTCTAGTGGAAAAGAAATGTGTGAGGTTTCTACTATCATGGACTTGCACCTGGGGAATTTAGTTGGATTGAAAAATCCCTTTTAATGTAGACCATACCCTTTCCATTACTAGGTTGTTATGGGATGAGGAGGATGCTAGTGAATCTTTATCTACAAGACTCTAGGTAACAAAGGATGGGGATACCATTGAATAACAAATGGACTCGTGCCTGATATATGCTTTGAAAAGGAAAGGTCGAGGATATGACATTGAGTCCATTAACAATTTGTTAGTCAACATGGAAACACAACTTCTATCCATAAAGGTGTTGTGGAATTGCAGGATGGGGTGCTATTCAAAGTAGGTGGTGTATATGGAGAACATTTGTGCAACTAAGGTAAAACTAAACTAGGGGATGTCTCTAAAGAATGAGATCATGCAGAATGTTCTAGATTCATGGGATAAAAACTATGACTTTTGCTATGGGATTTTCTTATTGTTTCTTTCATTATTGATCTGGATAGAGCTCATTAGCATTAATAATTTCATAGTGGGATCCTACGGCTAATATTTTAGTGGTCAAGTCACAAGTATGAAAACCTATCATGTTTGAGACATATGATGATGCAAGGCAAGATTGACACTATGTTTTAAAATTATTACCATGCTATGAGGGACAACATCACATGGACCACCAAGATACCATTGACCATTATCAATCTGCACAATGGGCATTATTAGTTTGAAGTGGAAAGAGACTTATTCCTTTTTAGACACTTAAGTCAAACATAGTCAACAAAGTCAATGATAGTCAAACAAGGTTAACCATAACCTGCCAAAGTTAACCACATTGAAACTTTTTTTAATAGAATGTTTTCTTAAATCCTTCCTATTCCTCACTTCCAATCTCAATCTTGATTATTATTTACCATCCCCAAATGTTGGAAGTCAATTAGGATGACCACATTAAATGTGGTTGATACATGTGAATGAAGGATATTAATATTTTCCAACTCTAATTATCTGAAATGGATTCAAAGAAAAAAATGGTTCTAAGACCCACTACCTACAAGTGCAATTCAACAATTAATGGAGGTTGGATGCAAAGAAAACACAATGAAATTTCTAAAAATAAAATGAAACAAAATGTAAAAGAAAAAGGAAATAGAAGAGAAAAAGGGAAAGAAATGGGAAATTATAGATCAATCTTTTGGCCTTCCCATTACCCCCCAACTCTCCTATATCTTCTTTTGTCTTTGTTTTCAAAGGGTTTTTTTGGCTAGGAGAAGAGAATGCAAATGGGAAGGAGCTATGTAAACTGTTGAATGACCATAAAGCCATATGCTACATTGTACCTAGATATTGTCAAAACTGAGATTAAACAACCATTTGAATGTTGGTTTTTCATTTGGATTTCTAGGGTAAACATAGTGTCTTTGTGTTATGAATTTCTCTATGGATGTGTTAAATGATGTGTAAGATTGATTTACGTTCTTGTATAATTTAATGTGTTGTATGTAATTGGATGCATAATTCTAATAAAGAATTACTTAGTGTATTTCCATTATCCTCACTCATAAATTTGTTTTCATATTAATACTATATGAAATCCAACAATTCTGCAATAACCTTTGTTCATTCTATGTTAATTATGAGATAAATGGATACCATAATTTCACTATTGCATTTACCTAGCTAAGCTTCTATTTATGTCACTAAATTCTAGTGAATTTGTATCTATCAAGGACGTTGATTACTTAGCAACCTCACACAACATTAGAAGTATATGCCATGAAAGGAAGTAGAGGTGTTGAGTACACTTCCTAAACTAATCAATGAGAGAAGAATGTGAATAAATTAAACAAACACATTTGTATTAATAAGCAACACATAAATATACAACCATTAGACAATTATTTCCTTGGGAAAACTCTTTTGAGAAAAAAATTTCACACTCTAAAGCACAACCAATGTATTATTCAACAACTTAAATAATCACAATATATCATAAATACTTTGTTCTCTCAACAAGAGTGTTCAACAATAGCTTAGGGATTCTAGCAAAATTTTGACAACATAATAGTAAGCTAAAAACCACTCTATTTTCCTCCAACCCTTGCATTGAATAAATAAGCATAAAAAAACTATAAACCGTTTATGTTTTTCCAATTATACATGTTGTAAACCGCCACCAAGTATTAAGTTAGTTTTTGGTCCTTATCCTTCATTGCCTTCTAGTGATTTTCATTTATTCCTTACCATAAGTCAACATTTATTCCCTAATATTGCTCTATATTTATTCCCTTATACTACTCTACATTTGTTCCATGCTACTACTCCACATTTATTCTCTACTACTACTTAAATATCATTAATTGCTCCACTATAGGACTAAAAGGTGTATGAAACACCTATCTCAACATTCTCCCACTTATCATATACCTTGCAAGAGTATAATGGAGAATGCCTAAAAAAGTGAGCTAATTGCAAGGAGCCATAAGGCATATAGACTCACAACACCACTTGAATTTAGCTATGCTCACAGGTTGATCCAGATTATATTGAGAAGGACATGAAGGTAGACATATAACAAAGAAACAAACAGAGATATTGCAAGAAACACAGTCATATAGTTAAATTCAGATTATATTAATGATTGTCTGAAATACAAAAGACAATCAAATGAAAAGCACACAAGTTAGCTAGAAAGGTGGTAACTTATCTCTAAAGATAGAGATGTGACCACTGCGCTCATTCACAAGAAGTTGATTACAAAGAGGAAAAAAAGGAATTTTAACATAAACAATCAATGAGAAAACCCTAAACATCCAAAACCCTAACCATAGAAGATGAAACACCAAAAGGTTTGTCAGCCTCGATGTGGTTAGTTGATACATCAACTTCCCGGAGGAATTACTTTCACAACAATCTCCATTTGTGGTGCTCGGTAACCCGTTGGAAAGATCTATCCAAGAAGTACACATTTTGAATGGCCCAAAACATGCCTTTGACATCTAATGGTCACTTCCATGTCAAAAAAATGTTATTTAGGGCCTCAAAATGACCATGGAAGTTTGGGACCCGAAAAACCATAGAAAAACTGCCAAGAGGTGGAACCATTATGAATTAGTCAAATAGGTGGGTGGATACTAGTATCCACCTATATCATTCTTCCCCCCTTAGGAATTAATGGTCCCCATTGCATCAAGTTCCTCCATCAAATGGGAAACGTTCTGCTAAATCTAACTCATGGTGAACCACTTGCCCTAGTGTAGAAACTGCCCTACTTTAATGACCTGATAGAGTTGGATGTTTTGTTGGTGGGTTCCCTTCATCTTGGTGTCCATGACCCGATAAAAATTTTCATTTTCAATGCAGAAATGATTTATTTATGTAGGGGAAAAGTGCTCGATTGCATCTAAAGTGTCTAGGAGAGGTGGAAAATATGGTCGAAGCAGTTCCACAATAAATAGCGGGTGCAAGCCAATGAAATATGGAATACTTAATTAAAAATCATTCTCACCCATAGCCTCGATGATGGTGTAAGGCCCATATCAGAGTGGGTGGAGCTTCTGATGGGGTCATGTGAGGTGTGCTTTATGAAAATGCAACCATATCTTATCTCCCACCTGAAACTTGTGTGGTACCCAATGTTAATCATGGCGTTGATTGTACTTAGCATTGGATTTATGAAAAATGTCATGAACCTATCGTTTAATGTGTTGGATTTTCTCAACAAATTTGGTTTCTAGATCAACCTCGATTTAAGGAGGACTCTTCCTATGTAGCTTCAATGGGAAAATCTATGTCAATGGGGGATAATGTTTGGAACCCCAAACACACCTAAAAAGGGTTGTGGCCAATAAATATGTGGAGGGATCTATTGTACCTATATTGAAAATAAGGAAGGCTCTCATCCCATGTGTGTGGATGTTTTGAATTGTACATTCTCAGGATATGGAAAATAATCCTATTGACTACCTTTGTGTTTCCATCAGTCTGTGGGTGGGGGGCAATTGATTTTGTTAGCTTGGTGTCCATCATCTACCATAGTCAAGACAAAAAGTACTTAGGAACCTAATGTATTGATCTAAAGTAATGGTCCATGGGAGTCTGTTATACGACAAGTTACCACATCATTTGCACTTATGAGATGGCTTAGTCCTTATCCCTGGCTTGCAAATTTAAATCCCAACTTCCCTCATCAAAATTACTTAAAAAAAAAAAAATCTTTTTTCCATCCACAAGTCACCCTTGTGCAAATTGTCGATGTACATTCCTTGCTAGTTTATAACTCATGGATGCCCTAAAAAATGTGAAAAATAAAATAATTCCATTTTTTCGGTTGGGATTTTCACTTGGGATCGTTCCTAACGTTCCTTGAATTCATACCCAATGAAATTCAACCACCTCAAACTATTGAGGATTTTATAAAAGAACCTTTTGGGGCATGGATGAGGAGGACAACTAAGGTGTAAATTTATGCTAAAGAATTTGCAAGCTTCCCTATGTCCCCTATCCTCTGAGTAGCATCCCCTTGATTCTGGAACTTTCTTTCCATTACTCCTTTCTCTCTGCTATGTTACTATATGGTGTGTTCCTATCCCTATTGAGTCGTCCGAGGAAGGGAAATTGTTACACATTATTTTGGTCACCCTAATGATCCATTGACAAACATCTGTTGATGTTCCCAAAAAGAGTTTCTTCCCATGAGGAAAGTGATTGGCTTTCTCATCTCAAAAACCCTATTAAAGAAGGTTGTCTCAAGCTACAAAAGGTATAGGGTGTGACGATGCCTGATCGTCATTCCCTGCTCTAGAGTTGGATTGCGAAGTCTCCACAGGCTGCTCTATAGCTAGGGTGCGACGATGTCAAAAGCCAAGGAAAAGTCAAACTTCACGAAAGTTCTATAAGGGGATCTTCTAGAATATGAGGTGGCGTCTAAATGGTTTGGATATTACTCGCTTCTCTGATTTGGTGGGATCATCCTAATATCTTCAAACCATCTCTCTTTCCCATATATAAAGAGGGATCTCTCATGGAAAAGGTTAAGCAAGGTTAAGGTTGAATAGGCTAAGAATTGGATGAGGAATTCTACTTCACCTCATACTTGAGAGATTCATTTAAGTTCATCAAGTCATTGTGGATATTATTCATTCAAGGTTGGAGCAAAGGGTCGTCGAAAGGGGACCTTGCAACATCAAGTCTTTGGTTGTAATCTCCACTTTCACTTTAATATAATCTAGTGATATGCTTCTTTCCCATAAAACTCGTCTTGTTTTATTGTATGATTCCTTGATCACATGCATACGTTCTTGTTGAGTATATTGTATTGCTTTCACTTTGGTTGTCTTATGTTCCCCTACAGATTAAATATCACAGGAGAACTAGAGTGGAGCTAGGATGACAATGGCAGGAGGAAGCGACATTTAAACAGTATGTTTCCTATCTCTTGTTAACTAGTAAACTCAATAGTTAGAGCTTAGGGAAAGCGTCATATTCTATTCTGTTTTGTTCTAGATATAGGTGGATTTAGAGAGATCTGTTTATGTCTACATTTATCGATTAATCCCATAACAAAATTGGCGACCATACTAGGGAACAAATTTTTTTCCTAGTTTGTCTTTCTTTCTTGCTTTGATTGCCTGGGTTCTATTTTCTGAGTCACTGGGAGATCTAGATTGACTCTCTCACTGTTTAATTTCACTGGAAAACCTTCATGGATGTTATTTTTTTTTCATTTTTCCTTTGATCGTCGCACCCTGTTTTGAGGGACAGTGCGATGATTGACGATCGACACACCCTTTCTTGAGAACACAGTGTGACTTTTTCACACTGTACTGTTCTCTAGCCTGCGATGATCATGGATCATCACACTGTGTTAGTCTGACAGCCTGTGACGATTGTGTGAAAGATTAATTTTGGATGGATTTTCTTGCCCAGATCTTAGATATGGTTTTGGGGTGAATTTCTAGGTTTGATTATGATTTGTTTATAGTCTGCTGGACAACTTTGAATACTCTTTTAGCTATCTTTGAAAAAAATTATTTAATTTCTTGATTTTCATTATTTTGGGGCTATCTTTGCATTTGAATAAGAGAAATTGCATGGTTTTTGTCATTTTTAATCTTGAATTATTAAAAAAAAAATCAAGAAACGTGTATTGGTGTATAGTCTCTTTAGCTCATTTCTTAAAAGTTTTTTATATTGATGAGTTTAATAAAATTTTGGGACATTGTGCATCTGGGAATGATAAATGTTTTCTCCTTCTCGTAATATAGCTTTCATCGAAGTGAAATATTTGCATTCTCATTTCTTTGCATTGTTTAGAGTCGGTCAAAACATCATTTAGTCCATGCCATTTTCCTCTTGAGTAAAACAACCTTAAAATAAAGCGCTTATAAAAATTGATTAGACAATTATATATTTTTTGGTAGCAAACCTACATTAGATTAGTTGTAGAGCTTTGGAATAAGTGTGAAAGATAACTTTCCAAAGCTACAAACAAACATAGCATCTTGTGATAGGGAGAGTTTCAAATGCACTTGCTACATTTTGTCCTGGGAAGCCCCGCTAACACAAGGGTCAAACCCGAGGTCACATTAAGAATGTCAAAGTTACTCAACCTGCTTTGTTGGTCTTGGTGTATATATTGCATGTATTATTGGGGGTCACTTGAGGGTATACCCACGATTATGCGTGGGAGCTTCTCAAGTTGATTTTGGGCTTAGATACCCTTCCTTTACGCATGGATCAGACTGTTGATTGTTTCCCCAGGCATCATTGAAGTAATTGGCAACCTTAGTGGCCTATCTCTTTAGGATATTTACATGAAGTGAATGTAGAGGGGCAAGTCTTCACGGTACCTGGAATCAACATTGGCCAAACTCACTCGGGCTTCTTGGATGGTATACCCATGATTATGTGTGGGAGCTTGCACCAAGGCGCAAGTCTATTAAGAAGGTCATCAATGTAACTTTTCCACCCACTCTATCTCATCCCCTTCTTACATTATTCCCGTGACATTGGATTTCAGCACTAACTAGTGTGTTCATTATAATAAGGTTTTGTTTGCTTGTTTGCTTCCTAGATTTTTAGTGTGTGTTGTTTGTTTTCCCTAGTAGACTCTAGGTTGGATCTATGTTTAGTGGCATCAGTTCCTAGAACGACCAATGAAGGAACCCCTTTTCCAGGGGATCCTTTTTTTTTTCCTTCTTACAGAAACATTAGTCCTCCTAGCATCGCAACTTTGAGCCTTCCAGGTCTCACCATTGGATTACTGATATGGTTGTTTTCCACTTAGGTAATCCTGAATGAAACAAGTGATTTGGTTGTGAGAACTTCCCCCCAAGAAAATCAACCATGTGTTGATCCTTTGCCTTCTTCACCAGTAAGATATTCTTCACCTTATCCACTTGCAAGGTCTTCTTCCATTTCATATTCTTCGCTAAGTGAAAGATCTGAAGCTAGTAACTCGATGGATAAGAAGAAGAAGAAGAAAAGGAAGAATAAGAAGAAGAAAAATAAGCAAGGGTCCAAACTTCCAACCACTACTAGACATGTTGGAAGACAACCAGCTATTGATAATCATGTTGAGAGTGTTTATGGTACCAAGACAACCCAAACCCGTAAGACCAAGTACCCTTGCAGGCTTTGTAAAGGTATCCATCTTATTAAAGATTGCCCTATTTTATCCAAGGTCTTAGAATCATGGTCTACAACTCCTTACCAGTCCATGTCATCAGCTTATGAACAACATCCTAATGACCTCTCGTCAACTAGTCACGATACAGTTGGAAAGAAGAAAAGTAAAGTCAAGCTCTCGTGTATGTTATGAAAAGGGAGTCATATAACTCACCTTTTCCCTTGTATGAATGAAGCCTCAAAATTACTGGAAGACATGATTGTTTCACATCCTCAACTTCCGGTTTCTTATCATAAGATTTCTCTCAACGCTCCTGTATTTGATGGTATGATCAATCCGGTCCCTTTGTCAGTTAGTCTGGTTGATCATGTGGTCAATCTGGTCACATCCTTCATTGAACC
>CBVK0100848636.1:0-10296 GCA_900067695.1 Picea abies | reverse complement strand
AGTAATGAGGCCATCCTTTTTGATTGGGGTGCGCTAATTGTACCTAGTCTTCCCTCTCACATTCCTTCTAAGATTACCGTACAGGTTTTTGGTCGGGACGTTCCTCACACGTTGATAGATGAAGGTTCTTCCATTAGTATTTTTTCCTCTATTGCTTGGAAAGTTTTAGGTTATCCTCAACTTGTGTTGGTTACGCAGAATCTGTTATCTTTTAACAAAATAACCAATCACCCTTTAGGATTCCTTCCTCAATTTTCTGTAACTTTGGGAGGTAAAAATGTCTTCATTGAAGTCATGGTCGTCCAAGACCCCTAGGATTTTGATTTAATCCTTGGGTGAGGTTATGTATATTCCATGAAAGCTATAGTCTCTAATATTTTTCGTGTGATATATTTCCCTCACGATGGAAGAGTTGTGAATATTGATCAACTTTTGTTTGTTGGCCCTGACTTGACCATCCACTCAATGAACTCCCTAAATGGTTTGTATATGCAGACGGTATCGCCCCTAGCACAGGTCAATTATGTGGCGTTGTCTCCCATGCTTCCATCTGTTGATGACGATGAGCCTCTCACTATAAGATTAGTCTCTGATGACCTAGATTCGATAGTTGACATGGTTATCTCTTTGGTAGGGCTATTAGAGATTGATCTCCTTACCCCTATCACAACTCTCAACATGTGTTCCTTCCATAGTTTGTTTCTTCCATCGAGTGAAGATCTCTTGGAGGCCATGACTGAGTTTTTCCCTTGACATGGTGTCCTTCCAGAGAACTCTCCTCTTGGAAGCCATGATCAAGAAGAGAATCTTTGAGCATGGTTTTCTGATTTAAAGATCGTTAAAAAAATGAAACCATATGTGAGGATAGTTTTATGTCTCTGTGGAAACCTCGTTAAAAAAAATGAAATAGATCCTACGATCATAGTTCATGTTTCTGTGTCAAGCACATTAAAAAATGAAACAAAGGTCTGGGGATTGAACCTAGATTCTCGAGCATAATTTTTCTTCTCTGTAGAAAGCTCGTTAAAAAATGAAATAGATTTCCCCCTCTTCGATTGAATCAAGTACTTCATTACATATAGTATTTTAAGCTTCATTTCATCTTCCTATGTCATTGGATAAAACGAAGCTTGGGGGGTGATGATTACAGCCTCTAGACTTCATGTTGAAGTTAAGCCACTAGCTTCTTAAGCTGGGGGCTAAGTACCAACTATCCCTGGATTCTGTGATGGGAAGTCACAAGCATAGTTTTCTCTGGTTCAAGCTTGTGTAAAAATGAAACCACCTACCTCAAGCATAGTTTCTTGTGGTTCAAGCTTGTGTAAAAATGAAGCCAGGTCCAAGCATAGTTTTGTTTAGTTTTTAATCTTGTGTAAAAATAAAATCTATCCCAAGCATAGTTTTGTTTTGTTTTAAGCTTGCGTAAAAATGAAAAAAATCTTGAGATTAGTATTTGTTATTTCTCATTCTCATAAATCAATGAGAATGTTACCAAGTAAATGTTTATGACTTTTTCAGACTCATACAGGTTATACGAAAAAGGAACCCCTTGGAGTTCCCTTTAATTTCTTTTCAGACTCTCTAAACATGAAAATATTGCTAAGCGATCTTGTTCTTTTCACACTCATTAAATTATTTGAAGAAAACATCTATTGAGTGGTAAATTATCTCTTTTTTGGTCTCATCAAACTACTTTATGAAAAAAGGACATTTTGGAGTTTTCTTTAAGTGTTTTTCAGACTCTTTTAAAAATTAAAAATCCTTGAGTTTTCTTTCTTTGGAATCATTAAACAAGCATATAAAGACCCATATGGGACTGAACCATTCCTTCCTAGGGTTCATTCAAAATACTCTGAAGGACTCATCCAAAGGATGAGCTTACAGTTCAAACATATGTTATCCTCCTCAAGATTATGTAAAAATAAATAGGCACTTTCCAGAAATGGTGGGGGAAAAATTGGGAAATAAATGTGTCTTTGTATTCGTTTTAGTGGCAGTAATAATCTCTCTTGAAAATGACACCCCCCTTCATCATTGTATCTGGGTTGGGAAATTCGTTTGTCTCTCATTTGACCATCTGCGTGTCCATATGTTGGTCCTCCTTGAGCCAATGCTTCTAAAACCATTGTCGTGTCGTTCATATGTTCAAGTAAAGTCCAACCTAAAAAAGCCTTCTATTGAGTCGGCCATCCGTAGTTATAAATTTTCTACCATGTCGGCCTTCCTAGTGTCAATTTCGAATAGCCTCATACTCTGATCTACTTCAAATATGTTACTTATTTCATGTCATTGATGGGGGATACATTAAGGTGCTCCTGTGACGATTCTTTTGCTGTCGAATTCAACTCATTATCTAGGAAGCAGACCTAGAAATCATTCAGTACCTTAGAGCCTGCATGCCTCAATGGCAGGTTTCTTCACTTTCAACAGTGGGTTCACATCATTGAACCCTGATTGGAAGATTCCATCAAGTGTTCAAATTCAACTCATTTATTCACATTCTTTGGATTGTACTAGGGTACCTTGGATTCATTGAAATCAATGGTGATTTCCCTCACACTTGTTAACAATTTTCATTAATGGTCGGTAATCAAGTGGTTTCTACCATGTTCAAATTCAACACCTGTAATTGCATGGTTAGATTCGTACTTAAGAATGAATGAAATGAAGACTTTGGATCATACCATTCTGGTCCAGGTTACGACAAAGTATTCATGATTTGTATTGACACATAGATCCACTTTGTATGTCTCGTGGCTATTTCCAAATTTGAATTATTTAGAGCATAGATCCACAGTGTATTCTAGGTGGATATGTTGATTCATAATGACATGGATCCATAGTGTATATTTAGTGGAAATGAATCACTTGAAATTTTGTAATCTGAGTATGGGAATTCCTACCTCGGACAATCTTATATTATTATGTTGATGCTTGACTATTTGCAGGTTCCTAATTGGTGTGCTCCTTGTTTTCGACACAGACATTCTACAAAGTATTTTGGCTGCCATGAGTTCCAGCCTCATACTTTGTGGGGCATTCTCTTACACATTATTTTTTTCACCCTGGTGATCCATTGACAAACATGTGTTCATGTTCCCAAAAATAATTTTTTTCCATGAGGAAAGTGACTGGATTTCTCCTCTCAAAAACCCTATTAAATAATTCCGTCGTTGACTACAAAACAAACAGGGTGCGATGATGCCTGATCGTCAGTACCTTCTCTAGAGTTGGTCTGCGATGTCTCCATAGGATGCTCTATAGCTAGGGTGCGATGATGTCAAAAGACAAGGAAAAGTCAAACTTCATGAAAGTTCTAGAAGGGGATCTTCTAGAAGATGAGGTGGCATCTTAATGGTTTGGATATTACTCGCTTATCTGATTTGGTGGGATCATCATAATCTCTTCAAACCATATCTCTTTCCCCTATATAAAGAGGGATCTCTCATGGAAAAGATTAAGCAAGGTTAAGGTTGAATAGGCTAAGAATTGGATGAGGAATTCTACTTCAGCTCATACTTGAGAGCTTCATTTCAGTTCATCATGTCATTGTGGATCTTCTTCATTCAAGGTTGGAGAAAGTGTCTATGTTGAAGAAAAGGGTCATCGAAAGGGGACCTTGTGACATCAAGGCTTTTGTTGTAATCTCCACTTTCACTTTAATATAATACAGTGATATGTTTCTTTCCCATAAAACTCATCTTGTTTTATTGTATGATTCCTTGATCACATGCATAAGTTCTGATTGAGTATATTGGATCGATTTCACTTTGGTTGGCTTGTGTAACCTTGTCGATTCAATATAACAAGAGCAACGAAGTGGATCTAGGATGACAATGGCAGGAGGAAGTGACATTTAAACATTATGTTGCCTATCTCTTGTTAACTAGTCAACTCAATAGTTAGAGCTTAGGGAAAGCATCGTATTCTGTTCTTTTTTGTTCTAGATCCAGGTGGATTTAGGGAGATTTGTTTATGTCCTCATTTACCGTTTAATCCCATAATAGATATCTTGTTGAGTTGATGCTTGAAGGACGATTGGAGGAACCTGGGTGGTTGGTTTTGAGGTAGTACTGATGGTTGGAGTCAGGTTGTAACCACTCATTTCTACCATTTTTAGTAAAGGAGTTATCTTTCCCTCCATACTTGTGTGATACTGTTAAATTTGTTGGAATACAAAGAGGTGGGGGTGAATTAGTATGAGCACTTTATACCACTTTTAACCACAATATATAATATTTAACTTTATCAATAGTATATCATCAATGTATGATCAATATATCATGAGCATATAAACATAAGCAACATCACATCAAGTACATGGTACACAAGAATTTACGTGGAAATCCAAATGGCATAAAACCATAGAAATATTTCTTATATATCAAAGAATACATTCATTGGAAGAACCAATTTCCCAATTCCCTAAATCCATCTTGAAGGAGGCACCAACCCCCTGATTTACAGGCTCCAACTTGAAGGAATGTACAACTCTATGAATTCTCTAGCTCCAACCAGAAGGAGGGTACAACCCCATTATTCTCAGGCTCCAACCTGAAGGAATCCCCAACTCCCCGAGTTCTCTGAAACCAATCGGAAGGAGGATACAACCCCTTTCCTTGCCCCATCCTTCCTCCCTGAATTATAAGTGGAGACCAACTGTCACTACCAAAATCACTTTCACTGTCACATCAACCTGAAACCTGTCAACCTATCACTGTATCCAACTTGTCAATGTCAACCTGTCACTATATCCAACTTGTCATTGTATCCAACCTTTCACATCAACCTGTCGCTAATAAACCTGTCCAACCTGTCACCAATACTCAACCATATCCTCTCACATGGATCATATACCAAGGACACCTATCAACTAGATGTCCAACATCACCAACACATTCCTCTACCAAGAATGTACCAATATCATAAAAATACCATCAAAATATATGTGTCTCAACTATACCAAAGAATTTATCAAACCATTAACCTGTACCATACCAAGAATCAACCATGTACCACAACTTGTATGACAACAAGTGCATCAACCATGCACCGATGCCTTTACAACTTCAACACATGTAATATACCATGTCCCTACCATACATATCAACCATGTACATCAATATTCTACATAAACACATGTACCAAATCATGCATCAACCATGTATCCTATCATACATCAACCATGTACCATATCATAAGATATCTTCAATGAAGTTCCTCAATCATAACTAAGATAGCCACAATACCAAGATACCAATATATCCAAGATGTGCTACTAATTGATGTACCATAACCTCACCAAGATGTATCTCAACATGTACCAACATCACCAAGACATGCACATTATACATATACCAAGAATATGCCTCACACCATGCACCAAATATGTGCCTCAAACATATACCAATGCCTAAAAAACATAGCAAATGAAGCACCATCAACATGTAACCAATATTTACCTTAAACCATGGGCCTAAAGCATGTGGCAACATCCATAAACCATGTACCAAGAGATAACATCAAACATGTGCCATATCATTCATATACCATACAAAAACCATATGAAAGGTATCCAAGATGTTCCTCCAACAATGTATGATATCATCACCAAGGTGTACCATGCACAATCACTATGCCTCAAGAATGTATCGTAACAACATAAGCACAAGCCTCAAAAATAACACATAAGCATACCTTTGGTCCTATAGACAACCTATTGTATAAGATAATAGATGAGTAAAGTAACCTGGGAATTAACAACCTAGTACAAACATCATTTCTCAACCTTTCACAAGTCTTTTCACAGATCCACGACTTGCTCCTTTACTACCCATGGATATCCACACTTTCCTCCACTACATCTCATGTACATTCATGCTCTGCTAACATGTAAACCATGGATGACCTCAAAAACTAGGGCTACCAATTTCTTGCAACTACGATACTTTTACCTTTGACCTTCCTTCACAACCTCATACTTTCTACCTCATATTCAACCTCATATTTTCCAATAAAAAGATAAACCATAACAATTATTCACTTATAAATATTCAATATAATGTGTATATGAATTTACTTATGAGAGACACCTTGAGGGATATTTATACTTTTGATAAGTAACCTCTTCCTTTACTTTAGGGGTTTCTCATTATAACCACTTAACCCTTTCATTAAATACTTTTAACCAACTAGGGGTTCTTGACCATTCTTTGGGGCTTCTAACTTCACAAGGCCATAACTCCACAACCATGAGGAACTAATTGGCATACCACCTATCACTGGAAATAGAATGATGAGTACTATCCATCAATGAATGTATTACCTACATTTACACTAGCATTCATGTCCTTATTCCTTGATCAACTTCAAGTTCCATAACCACACCTTTGGGGCTTCTTCTAGACTTCTTCAAATGCACCCATCACAACTACTCACATCAACCACTCCATCGATGAAAAATAACTCACCATCAATATCAACCACATCTATAGGGATTTCAGACTTCTCCAAAGGTTGACATCAATGAAAACCAACTATCTAAACCAATTGTCCAAAAATATCCCCCTTTGGCATTGATGGAAACACCAACATTGAAAGAAACACTGATGAAAACAATCATGCTCCCCCTGTGACCATTTCTCCTCATCAATGTTTCTCACTCTCCCACTTTGAAATCAATGGAAAAGGGTATTTCTCCCCTTGTCTTCATGCACCTATTCTTTCTCTCTGTTTCCATTCCTTTTTTCTTTCGCTTCTCCTTTGAGATCATGGGAAAAAAGACAACTACCCCTGCCTGTATGTCTCACCCCGTTTGTATGCTATTGATCTTCCTTTATGAATCTCTTGATGATTTATATTCCCTTGAATTCTTTGTAATATGTCGTGTAGATCAATGTAGGGATGTTTGTAACTGTTTCCATTCATCTCTTCCAGTGCTTTCTAATTATCCATTGGTGCTTCCTCTTATAACTCTCTGACATATATAAAATAAATTAATCATTCACTTTTCATGTTCACTTGACCTTACTATTCAATCATTGTATTCTTATGATTTAGCTTATGCTAATTGTTTCTCTTTCCCTTTTCTACTATGCCTTTTAACGAGTTCCTTTATGTGACAAAATGATTCCAAATGACTCCAATTGTACATGCATTGTTATGTATCATATCTAACCCATGTTATATGTACCTACTAAGTATCCATTTATTTCCATATGTCACAAAGTATATATAACTTCTATGCATCTTCTCTGAACCATGTTTTTTGTACCTACCAAATATCCATCTTTTTCCATATGGAATATGCTATCCATAACTTTGCTACTCAACTATCCACAATGTTGACCCATCTATCATTGTACTATCATGAAGGATTCATGTCTGCAACTGATCATCACATATTCATGTTTCTTCAAACTGAATCAAATGTGTCCACTGGTCTTCTCTATCTGCAAATCAAACTCCTCATGTCTGGAACAACCTGTACTGAAGATATCCATGCATGAATACATACGTGGAATACAATCATAAACTTCTTCATGTGTAACTGCCACTTGATACTTGTTTGGGAACACTACTTCTCAATTGATCAATATGTCACTCTGTACTTCTACTATATGATTGCTTTGAATCTGTCTCTGCAAATACTTAAACTTGCTCAAGCGATGATTCTTTGATCTGTAGTAGCTACTACACTGACTCCTGCTTGTTCAATATTCATATTTAACAGGAGTCTCCAAGCTGGATGGCTCAGAAAAATACCCTCTCTGATGCAGAGTAATATTCCTCTTTGTCTATAAACTTACCATCTCTTTGAAATTTTAATTCTTCCCTTTTTCTTGTGGATTTATCTTGCACTACAATTCCTGAAAGAACAATCTCTTGGGCCAATTATTTACTCACTTGTTCTTCTTTTCTTTCTCGCATTACTACAAATCTTACGATCTCTAGGGCTTGATCTTTATTTACATGTTCTTATTGTTTTTCATTTCTTTTCCAAACCTTCCTGTATCTGAGATATTATTTTTTTCCTGTATATTTTTCTTGATCTCGTACTAATTCCAATATGAAGAGTATGAATTTTGGGTGTCCTTCGCTCATGTTCTCTTCTTTTACCTATTCTTGTTTTCTTTTCCAAACTTTCTTATATCTGATATCATTTTTATTTTTCATAGAAGTATCCATCATGTTTCTACAATCACGAGCTATGTGACCATAATTTTGGCATTTGTAACATTCAATTTTATGTGGGGCCACATAAGCATTTCTTTCTTGAACATTTCTTCCATAAGCCCTTCATTCTGCAACTTTATGTACAAAGTTAGTACAATAAAAACAATGACCATAAAAGAAATTTACATGCTTGGGAGTGAATTTTATTCTTTGTGGTGTAGTATTTCTCAATTCTTTCCTTTGTTGATCATGGTCACAATTGAAGATTATTTGTGGCTTGAATGTGGAGTTTCTTCCTGAAGATGTATCTCTATCATTTTTCTTTGATTCCGGTTGACCATGATTTCTTCCCTTGAGTAATTCTACATAACTCATACTCTTTTCCTCATTCTTCTTTTCTGGCAACTTGGAGTGCTTCGGTTCAACATTTTCTACAGATGATGTGCATGTTTTTGTCTCTTCAATGTTCTTTCCGAGCTTGACGATTTTGAATCTCAATGAGACAACTTCTTACTCAAGCTTCTCAACCTCTTCTCCTTTCTTCATCATCTGAATTTTCATGACTTCTTTTGTTCACTTTGCTTCTTCAAGTTGGACCTTCAAGGAGATGATTTATTTTTCAAGTCTTCTCTCTTCTTGACCAAATTATCCTTCAAGCTAATTTAAGTCGTCAGTGCTTTCCTTAAGATGATATGTCAAAATATTTTCTCTTTTCTTTGCCTCCTTTCTTTTGGCTTCCAAACACTACTTATCTTCCATTTCTTCCTTTTTTAGTGTTTCTATTTCGGCTTCCAAAAATTGCTTCTCTTCCTTATGACTTTTGTATGTTTCTTCAATCTTTGTGGATTCTTCTAGCTGAGGTTTCAATTTTGCGATAACCTATTGGGTTTATTTGAAACTTTCTTGAGAATGATTCTTGACTAATTGTTCCTTAATATACTTGTTTTTCTTCATTTCTTAAGTTAATTCGTCTAAAGCAATGATTAATTCTACTTCAGGGTCTATTATTCTTTCTTCACAATATTCTTCTTCTAAATCTATCTAACATGATGAGAATTCTTCTTATTTTTATGTTCTTGCATCTTTTTTTATCATTCTCTGGCTTTGTGATGGGATATTCCTCAAAGTAGATATTATGTAACTTATCCCAAATTTCTTTAGCTGATGAAATTTTTCCAACCTTTTCTCTTACCAGATCAGGTAATCCTTCCTAGATGAAATCCATTGTTATTTTGTTGTTTCTTTTCAATTCCTTCTTGGATTCTATTTTTGGCTTCTTTGTAGTGGGGTATCCTGTAAAAACTGATTTTCAAACATCATATCCCTATGCTTGTAAAAATACTTTCATTCTTTTGCTCTATATCTCATAGTCCAAACCATTCTGACCATTGAAAATTGGTGCTCCTTTATAAGTGTAATCCATGATATTCCTTTGATCTAGTATATTTTCATCAATCACATTACATAAATTGCATTAAGAGTATGAATCAAAGTTTATGTTCAACTTTACTTAAAGAAGGAAGAAATCTAGAAAAAATAAGAGAAATGAGACAATAACACAATAGCTTGATAATGGAGTTTGTCCAACATGGACTATGTCTCCGAGATTTGCTTCAAAGTGGAGAGGATTTATATTATTATCAACATCAAAATTGGCATAAATACATCGTTATACCTCAATTTTTAAAAATGGACTTATGAACTGTTTCCCAAATGCAAAAATGGACATCATCGGTGGACTCATGTCGAGAAAACGTGCAGAAGTGACTGTCAAATCATGAAATTATGAAATTGCTCATCCCATGCCCCTATTGGTCTCTTTTCCTCTTAAATCATGTTGATATTCTACAACAATTACTCATGTACCTGTCAGAATATTGGTTGTTGTCATTGATGTCAACCCTAGTCATGGGTTTTGGACCGCAAGATTGATAAAGGTATTTGGACATGAAGGGAAATGCACATGTATATACAACACCCATGAATGGATAGTATACATCATGTTGTATTTGGTGGTATGTGGCACGTCACATGGATCCTCATGGATGAGGAGAAATGAATTTTTGAAGATGACAAAGTGAATTGAAGAAGGAAGTACATCTAGGCCCTGAAGATAATTAA
>CBVK0100848634.1:0-28238 GCA_900067695.1 Picea abies | reverse complement strand
ATATATATATATATATATATATATATATATATAGTAATGTTTTCAAGATTATGACAAGTAAATATTAGAAACCAAATTGGCATGTTTGGATGCAAGGAATTTGAGATCAACATTACATAATTGAGTCCCAAAATAATTGTTGAAATGCCCATAATAACTTCATGGATGAACTTGACTGCCTATTGCATGCATTTGTACGAGTTTGACAAATTCAATATTTAACCTTTGATCTCGTTTCATAAACTAATTACAATGACCAAACAACGAAGTTGGACAAAACTAGAAATTAAAAAAAATGATTATGTTATAAAAGACTTTGTAGTACTTCCAAGCATGAGATTGCTTATTAGAAAAGATGAACTTTAATGGCATTGATACTTGAATTTAATGATAAATGCAATGTTCAAAAGGATGTCCCCTCTCCCCACCACTCTATTTTATTATGGTTGAATATCTTTGTAGAAGACTAGACAAAGAGCCATTAGAAGGTGTTGCCACCCAATGTTTTGGGTTCATTTCACACACGTGCACAAATGGAGTTGTGCATACTCATTGAAACGTTTTGTGTGCACATAAGGTAATGTGTGAAGAATGACAAGGAGTGTGTGCCAGACCGAGTCTTGATAGTGCATGCCAGGCCTAAAAGATCATTGAATGTGCATTGGTCCTAGTTTTTATGCGCACCAGAAATAAAGAAGATGCATGATAGAATCAAGAAAATAATCATTGGGAAATCCTCTCGAATGACTATTGCTAGCAACAAAAGGGATCGTGGACCTAAAAAAGGATGAGTTGGTAGGGTAGTTAAGCTTTCCTTGATTCCTTAAGGCTATGTGGACTACATGAAGGTGCCAGAAGCATGTGAGGTAGTTTGATAGTAGAATGAGTGGAGCAAAGCAGAAAGAGACAGAGCTATAGAGTAGAGAAAGCTATAAAAGGAAATAATGATATAAAAAATGGGGCTAGCTAGAGGGTTGGATGATATTTATTCATTTTTTGGTATCAAGCTAGCTCTGAGCCTGTTGTAATATTGTTATGCTTCTGAATATATTCCTGAGTTTGTCATATATGTGAATTATTGTGAGAATGCACATTGCCCAGTGCATTGTATTTCTGGGAATTTATATAAACGAATATATGGAGTTCTATGGCTATCATATATAGTTTACTTAATGTATGGCTCTATTGTAAATGAATGAATCTTGTAATAAAGATGCGGCAATTATTATCTATTTTGTGTCTATCATGTGTTATTTGTATATGTGTATGTATTTATTTACTTCTTAGTCATAATAGCTTGTCAGATATGAGTTGCATGAATGCCATCCCCAATGGGTATTTGTGTGTTTACCCTTCATCCTTGTCACAAGACCTTATTATATATGTGATTCTCTCTACATCTCGGGTGATAACTTCCTCAACCTTGGACGAGGATTGATATCTCTATGCTCTGGGGTTTTTGTTTGTCAATTCTAGACAAAGCATAGGTGTAAACTCCCCAACGTTAAGAAGGACGAACACAAGTGTGGAAAGAAACGCCAATAGAGGGAAGGTTGGGAGGCATCCAAAGGAAGTTTGGAAGGAATCCTTAATATCACGAGGCTCAAAGACATAAACCATGCTCGATTTGTAGATGACACATCTCTTATGGGAGGTGATTCCTATATAATTGATTCCAGATTCAAGAATGTCTTAGACACTTTTGTGAATGACTCAAGTGGAAAAATCAACAATGGAAAGAACCAAAACTTTGGTATTAGAACATCAATCCTAGTGTTTTTCTTGTCCAAGCAAGTCATCTTATCGTTTTTGCTATAAAAAAAAATTATGGTCTGATTTAGACAATGAATGTTGTAGGTTAGTTAGAATACATATCAAGGTACCTATGGTACAAATTTCAGCTTCTGGTCCATTATACTTTTAGAGATATATTGTATGAAAGATAAGGTTTTTGACTCATCTTGAATTCGGTTTTAAACTAGACATGTTAGTAATTTAACTATAATTTTTTTCATGGGAGGTTTTAGATATTGAAAATTAGTGGAGACTGAGGAGAAATATCCTAGTATAGGTGTTCCAAATTTCAGAATCAAGTATTAAATATTGTACATCTGTAATTTTGTACATGTTTTGTCTCCAAAAAGTTCCAAAAATCAACAAGATTTGGGAAAGTTACCATAAATTTCACTTGGCACAATAGATTTTGGTCAGACCTATGGAATTGTAACAGATAGATATCATAGTACTACAAAATGAAATTTCATATTTAGAACGACCAAAATTTCAGAAATAAATTGGAAGGAAGGTTGGTCAGGAGGACTCACTCCAAATTAAAGGTTTGAAAGGTATGGAACTTACAATTGGCGTAACTTTTCAATGGAAGATATATTTTTGGTTATTCAAATTTTTTGATAAAGAGGATAAAGAGGAGAATTATAATTTTCTTACATGGATCCAAAGGATCTTCCATAATTTACTTCACCAAATAAACTTGAAGAGATGTCAACCATGACTCAAGATGAAATCCAATACATTTATCACCATATGGAAAAAAAGATCACTGAAAACAAGGAACAGATGGGAAAAACGATCATTATAAATAAGGAAGAGATGAAAATAAATATGGAACAAATGGAAAATAATATGGATAAGAAAATGGATGAAAATAAAGAAGAAATACAAAAATCCATGAAGGAATTGCAAACATCCTCGTATTCTATGATCTTTCATGCTTCAGATGAGAGGCTCCCTAAAGGAGATATCAAAATGAAAGGAACTCATGAAAATAAAGGTAGTACTCATGTTGAACAACCTATCGATAATAAACAATTTTCAAGTTGATTTAACACTAATAGTGGAGGTAATTATGGTGGGGTTCCTAAATTCAACTTTCCCAAGGTTGAATTAAGTAAATTTGATTGAACGGGGGTCTTTACCCGGGTGAACCAAATAGAGAAATGTTTTGAACTACATAATATTGTGGATGATAAGAAAAGGATTCACATAACAACTTTGAACTTTGAGATAAAACCATATCAATGGTATCAATGGTTAGTTAAAAGGAAGCCCTCTTTTTGTTATTATACTTGGGGTTTATTTACAAGAGACTTAGAAGCACAATACGGAAAAGTTTAGGAACATGAATACTTCATTTAATAGAAAATAATCAAGCACTTAGGTGATATTGAATATTATAATTCATAATTTGAGGTATTGGCTACATGGGTGGATAACATAAGTGATGAACATTTGTTGGAAGCTTACATGGGTGGATTAAAAGAATACAATAAACATGGAATTTTCTTAATACATCCTACAAATATTATGTAAGCTATTCAATTTGCTAGTCATATTCAAGACAAGAATAAGGCTACACATAGGTTACCATTAAAGCATATAGAGGAAGAAAATATCTTTTGGGGGTTCACAAGACAAGCGTACCTCAACTGAAAAGGTTGACACCTCAACAAATGGATAAAAGAAGAGAAAAAGGACTATGTTTCAATTGCGACAATAAGTACATCAAGGGGCATAAATGTGGTGATAATAAATTATTCTACATAGACTATGAAGAGGAACAAGATCATTGAATTGGAACTTCCACAAGATATAGATCTAGAAGGGAGTACTCCAGCAATATATTGGCATGCATTGGTTGGCATCAGTATTGCACAAACCCTCAAGATATAATGATACATAAGAAATAAAAAGATAACAATATTTATTGATTGTGGTAGTATCCATAATTTTATCAATTACAAATATTAGCAAAAGATCTTAATTTCTTTGTATATCCTACACCAAATTTTCAAGTAATTATTGTAGATGGAGGTACCATAAAAATTTTCAAGGAAATTCCATAGTATTAAGCTCAACATGGGGTAGTATTTTTTGTATAACCCCATGATTGTCATCCAAATGGGTGGTGTTGATGTTGTATTAAGGGTCCAATGGTTACAATCATTGGGAATAATGGCCCTTAATTTTCAAAATATTTTCATGAGATTTTCCTCATATTGCAAGGAAATTGAGCTTAGAGCTATCCAAGGGAAACCCTCTAAAGTGATAAGCTCTAATAGCATGAAAAAATTACTCAAAAAGGGACAATGTGGTGTAGTTGCACAATTGTTCTCACTTGATGTTCAAAAATCTATATCCTCTACTCCATAAGATCTCCAAGTAGTTATCAACAATCATTCCAAGGTATTTGGTGAAATTCCTAAAGGTCTTCCAATTGATTGATATCATGACCATGCTAGTAATTTACAACTAGGAAGTGTACCACCTAACATTGGGCCTTAGAGGTATCCATATGCACATAAGAGTGAGATGTATCACACGATCCAATAAATTTTAGAGGCTGAAATCACTCAACCTAGCCAAATTTATTTCTCTTCACTAGTGGTGATGGTTACAAAAAATAATGGTTCATGACATATGTGTCCAAATTATAGACAACTCAAAAAAATGACTATCAAAGATAAGTTTCATATTCGTATCATTGATGAATTATTATATAAATTGAATGTAGAAAAATTATTTACTAAGATGGATCTTCATTCGGGATATCATCAAATAAGAATGAGGTGTGAAGACATTGCTAAAACAACTTTTAGAACACATGAAGGTCATCATGAGTTTTTGGTTATGCTATTTGGAATTACTAATGCACCTTCAACATTTCAAAACTTGATGAATTCTATTTTCAATCCCTTCCTTATAAAATTTGTGTTAGTATTTTTTGGTGACATACTAATCTACAACAAATCTTTGAAAGAGCATGTAAAACATGTTGATAGAGTATTACAGCGATTGGAAGATCAAAAAATTTATCTAAATCCTTCCAAGTTTTCCTTTAGGTTTGAAGAAGTGGAATATTTGAGTCATATTGTATCTCATGAAGGTGTACAAGTGGACCCTAAAAGAATTAAATCTATGAGGGATGGGCCAGTTCCCAAAACCTTGAATAAACATAGAGGATTCTTAGTATTGACATGATATTTCCACAAGTTTGTCAAGAACTATGTTCAAATAGTAACACCTCTAACAACATTATTAAAGAAGGAAGAATTTTCTTGGACCAAAGAAGCAACCAAATCTTTTGAAAAACTTAAGTAGGCTATGTGTACAACTCTCGCCCTAGCTACACCTAACTTTACAATTTTGTTTTATTTTGGAGTGTGATGCCCCAGGCTATGTAATTGGTGCAGTTTTAATGCAAGAAGGAAGGTTTGTTTCCTTTGAAAGAAACCAATGTAAAGGGAAAAAATTAGTCAAACCCATTTATGAAAAAGACATGTTGGCCACACTACATACAGTTCAAAAAAGACACCCTTACCTAATAGGAAGACACTTCAAAGTAAAAACGGATCATGATGGTTTGAAGTACTTCTTGGGGAAATGATTATCTTTAGAAGAGAAACAAAAATAGGTTATAAATATCCTAGGTTATGACTTTGAAATTATCTACAAAAAAGGAAAACATAATGTTGTGGCAGATGCCCTTTCAAGGAAAGAAGAAGAAACAAAAGGTTCACTATGTGATATTTATATTCCACAATTTGATTGGGTGGAAGAAGCAAGTATATAATGGAATCAAGATCAAGAGGTATGCAATATCATTCAACAACTACATGAGGATCCCAGTTCATTAGATAATTTTGTATGGAATAATGATTTTCTATGGTATCATGATCGCATGTATTTGTGTAACAATTCTCAATTGAAGCAAAAGGTCCTTATATAATTGCAAATTTCTCCTATAGGAGGACATTCGAGATTCTTGAAAACATACCACATGATCAAGAAGGAGTTTTTCTGCGAAGGTATTAAAACTGATGTTCAAATGTTTGTGTCTGAATGTTTGGTCAGATAATAGAATAAGAGAGAGAAAATTAAGATGCTAGGTCTCCTACAACCATAATCTATACCAAGTCAATATTGGGAAGAATTTTCAATGGAATTTATTATAGGTTTACCCAAATCTGAAGGAAAGGCTATTGTCATGATAGTAGTGGATCGACTGACAAAGTATGCCAATTTTTTGTCTCTTTGTCATCCTTTTAAAGCAAGTATAGTAGCCACAACATTCATGGGAACATTTCAAAATCGACATGGAATCCCCAAGATCATTGTAAGTGGTAGAGATCCAATTTTCACTTGAAATTTTTGGACTGAATTATTTTCTTGTTTTGGTACTCAATTGTCTCACATCCCATCTTACCACCCTCAATCCAATGGGAAAAATGAAATTGTGAATAAACGTCTAGAAGGATATCTTCATTTCTCTGCATCTGATAAACACACAATGGTTCAAGTTGTTTTCGTTGGAAGAATGTGGGTACAACACATCCTTACACACTTCATCAAAACTTTCCCCATTTTTGGAACTTTATGGATACCATCCTCCATCCATTAAATCACCCTTGAAAGGGACTACAAAGGTTAAAGCATTGGAATACCACATAGGGAACTGACAAGATGTTCTCAAACTATTGAAGGAAAATTTGGTTATGGCACAAAATAGGATGAAACAACAAGCATATCAACATCGCAGTGAAAACAAATTTGAAGTGGGAGATTGAGTATTTATGAGGATACAACAATATAAACATATGTCCCTCAACCAAAAAAAGAAGGACAATATATTAGCACCCGAATATTATGGCCTGTATAAGGTTTTATAAAGGATTGGAAGTATGGCTTACAAATTGGAGTTGCCTCTATCTTCACATGTACATCCAGTCTTCCATGTTTTTTTTTTTAAAGAAGGTTATCGAAAAAAAGATCCCATTCCAAGTTATTTTACCATATATTAATGAAGAAGGGAAAATAATACTAGAACCAGAAAAAATCCTTGAAAAAAGGATTAAGCAACTAAGAAATCGAGCAATTACAGAGTACCTTATCAAATGGAAGAACCAACCAATGGAAGAGGAAACACGGGAAGATGATTTCTTCATGCAGAAACACCTGAAGTTTGTCAAGTGTTGAGTACAAAACTTGTTTTAAGGGGAGGGGTGTGTTAAGATATAGACAAATACCCATGTTATGTGTAAAACCCCTTATTAATCCACAGATATTGAATTATTACATTTATAGTGTTATAATTGTATGTAAGATAGAACCCTTCACTATACCCTTTGTCTCTTCTACACATACCAAGTAGACCCAGTCATAGGATAATCTTATCTCTTCTCATATCGTATTATGAATTGGATATATTATAAAACAAGGTTACCTTGTGGGATGTATTCAATAAATTTCTATAATTTTTTAAGGTGTTGGACCATAACACATCATCTTTGTAAGAAATGAGAGGAAGACCAGTCACAATATTTTTATTACATAGTTACTACAATAAGCGATATTTTAGATGACCAAACCTCTCATGACAAATTTTTCTTAAGTCATTGCTATGAGAAATAAAAATTTATGGAAAATATGATGACCCAAATTTGTAAAATTTGTATATCCTTGTAATATCATCAAGTTTTGCATCCTAGGACATGCTTAAGATATTTTAAATCATATATTACAACATGGTGAGATGAAAAATCCCTTTTTTTACCTTCACCTAAATGAGAGATATGATATACTAATAGAAGGTTGCAGAAGAGACTTAAAACACATAACAAATCATTGAAGTGATCATCATATAATTGAAATGTTCCAGACCCTACAAAAATAAGAGATATATCATCACCAATAAATATTTATTTGGTGTTGAATTAATTAATAGAAGAAAATTTTTCTTTGTCCTTGTCCATATGATAAGATGTTCTAAAATCAATAAACCACTTATTATAAGAAGAAGTAGAAGTTGCATTGAAGGAAAAAATAGAAGCAAAAAGTGTATGTCCATGAAAAGAAGAGTTGGAAAAAGAAGAATCAATATTGATTGTTTGATTCTTCATTGTTTCTTCTAAGGAATCCATATTTTTAAAAACCTTAGACTCTATATGACCATATCACCCATAGAAATTGCAATTGTTTTTCAGTCTTTTTACATTTTTATTTTGGTTCTTTGTCACCATTGGGAGTAGAATTTGGCTAAGAAAGTTTGGGACCCTTGTTTTTGTTTTTGTTGTGAGGATGTTGCTTCTTTGGATTTTTGTATTTATCTTTATGGTGGGCCACTAAGGGTTTGTTAGATCTACCTGTAGTGTTGATCACTCCAAGATGAAAGAGCTTATCTCTCTCTCTAGTCAAAAAATCACAAAAAGTCTCAAGAGTTGTTTTTCTATATGAATCCTCTAGAGAGTCTCGGGTGGAGTAAAAGGTAGATACAAAAATAGAATATGCACTACTAATATTAGAAGTAATAAGTGTGTACATTGGTCAACCATTGTATTGATTTCACAGTCTTGAAGTAAAAGTCTAATTGTTTTGAACTTAGATAAATAATATTCAATTCAAGGTAAATCATTGGGATTTAAATACAATAATTTATTTTCAAGATGGTGGGATTGAATCACATTGCATTTACCAAATACTTTTTCTAGCTTATCCCAAGATTCATACGGGTCATCATTTCCTTGAAGGTGAAATCGTAAATAATGAGAGATGTACATTCCGATTAATCCATGTGCTTCATCATTTTTATTATCTCATTTGTCTTCTTCTTTTTTAATTAGTAGGGACTTTTTTCTTTTCCTAGGTAATCTAGTGCAGTCTTTTACTTTGTAGTATATCTTCCATATGGGATTTCTATCAGAAGTAGTTGCTAATGGTAAGAGAAAGATCACTTTGAGTATCCATATAAATATATTCAGGTAACATGGATTTAAAAGATTAAACTAACTCTTTGGATGGAAATATATCAAAAAATTAGGTAGTTTAAAAAAAGACAACACAGAAAATGGACTTCGAATATGAAAGTAATGCCCTTTTTAAAAAAATGCATAAAAGGTAACCAAAGTGTCACATCGCAGGTAGAAGTTGGCCCATGTAGTGATGGATGCACAATGAGGTCACCGAGTAAAACAATTTCCCTTCCTTCTCTAACTTTACCTATAAGATCACTTTTACAAATAAATTACTTACGAAATGTCCCAGTTTTATAGAAAAAGTGAGAATCACTTTTACAATGAAGTTGCATGTAAAAAATAACTTTAAAAAAATATTAAAGTTAATTTATGGTGATTCAATTTTATAATTTTTAGTGAAATTCACTTTACATAAAGTTATGAGATAACTCAAGGTTGTATGAAATTTCCCAAAAAATAACTTAAAAAAGAAGGCTTGCACTCAAGGTCTCTTATTAAATGAAGTAACTTTCAACCAAGTGAGTTAATATTAAATATATATATAATTTTATGATCGTTGAGTTTTTTTCTTACTTTTTGCCTCAAAATGCATGCTTACCCTAAAAACCCTTGTTTTTTCCTACAAACACCTTCAACACTGCCACACATAAAACAAATATTTTTTTGGAAAAAAAAAATTCAAAACTTTACAATAATGTGGTTAGATATCAGTTAGTTGTCCTAGAAAATACAAGTTTTCTCTTTGTTTCAGATTTTTTGAGCTTGCACATAGCATAGAGAAAAGAGAATAAATAATATGTAAACAAGAACACACTTTGCACTATGTTTCTGATTTGTTGAGATCACAAAAAACACATGAAAAATAGAATACGTAGATTGGAAAGAGTAGAAAAGTGGGAATAAAAATAGCAATACCAAAATATAAACTTAAAATAAAAATAAAAGGGAGCAATCAAACTTGATACCTCTAGATCTGGAAAAATGGCGATATCTTGGGGAAATCGAAAACGTTTTGAGTGAAATGAAAAGTGTTTCCAACTCAAAGCAATGCTCTATATGCAATGAAATAGTTTACTTAGCGTAGAAATGCACATATAGAAAAACCTGAAAATATTTTCATGCATGTGATGACACGGGTTCAAGATCTTGATTAAAAACTGGAGTGGGTCTTCAAATGGGTTCTAATACCATGTTTGAAAAAACAAGGTATTTCCACATAGGATGAACACCTAAATCTACTGTGCACATAACTAGATCATAGAATAATACACTAATGTTTTTAGGTGTTCAAAACCATCTAAGAAAGAAATAGTCCACAACCCTAGATGACATGGCGACTTGAGGAAATATATTAATGCAAAAGAAAAAAATTGTACATAAAATTTCCTCACAATTGATCTTTAGAAAAAGACCAATCATGCTCTTTAAATAGATATCATGGCCCAATCGAGTGTTAAGCCACATATCAATAGCCATTAGTATTGAGGAGAATATGAATTGTCATATCACTTTATGTCTAGGATATATCATGACCTTTGGATTACATAATTGTAAACACATACTAATGCATACTAAAGAAACACACTTTTACCTAAAGACACTTTAGACCAAATTGATCTTAACTAACTTCTAAGAGTCTAAATATCGTAACATTGCCTAGTCAAGTCAAGTGATTATCCTAGTGGGCATTTGAGAAACAGTTTTCCCAACTTCAATAGAAATCAGGGATAATATCCTTTCAACTAAGAGAAATTAATGATACTTAGTCTAGCGATCATATGTGAAAATGTATTATATTTACATTTCAGTACACTTTGTACTCTATTCTGATCTCTTTCTGGTGATAGTGTGAATTGATCATTCAACTACTCTATTCTAATTTAATAGGACTTGGTTAACTTGGATCAATCTCCTCACAATTTTGTACTTTATATATTATAATACAAATGAGTGTATAAACATGTGTATAATTCCAACATTTTTTTTCTAGTTGCATATTTGTATTTATTTATTCACTTGTATGCAAGTCTCTTTGATTGTTTCTCTTGTTTTGTGGCTCCACTAATTGGGATAGAAGCCTTCATCTCCATGGAATCTTTTCTATCTCTTATCATTTTGATTCCTCAAGTACCATCGGGGAATACTCATAGGGGTTAAGGTGACCAAGAGAGAAGGATTCAAAATGGAGGTGTTACATAACTCATGGTTCTTTGTTCCTTTAGTGGGGACCACCATAGAGACCAAATACTTTAAAATCCATCATAATGAATACCATAGAGAATTCCCTTGATTCCTTGATCTTACATTGCAGACCACCCCTGAGTACCGGGACCATGACACTATACCATCTCTACCAATGGTACCACCCTTGAGATCAAGAGACTAACACATATCTCCTTTTGATATCCTCAAGTTCACTAGTACTTTAATGAGAATCATCCCTGAAGATCAAGATAGAGAAAATTACCTTTAGGAGCATACCTTCAGTGCTCCAATCGACTATTAAGGACCACCCCTTGATATTGAATCCTTAAGACTTGTATGCTAGTGTCTTTTATGTTAAATTTGGCAGCATCGATAGTCATTCTCCAATGAGAGGCCATATGGGCCACCTTGAGGCTAGCGAGGGAGATTTGGAGAATCAGCCAGTCTTGTGAGGTATTGACAAAATCCAGGGGGAATGTACAACCTCTATGAGTCAAACCAAAATTCAGGATGAACGAGATGCTATGTGAGCCTAATGAAAAATTCAAGGGGAACGTACAACCTCTGTGAGCATAGACAGTCTAGTGCAAAAGTCAGGGGGAATGTACAACCTCTGTGAGCATAGACAGACTAGTGAAAAATTCAGGGGGAACATACAACCTCTGTGAGCTTAGTCAAACCTTGTGAGCCATCAGCAAAAGTCAAGGTATCTAGAAAAAGCTAGGTTGAATATAAAATTCCTATGAGCTAGAAACAAACGATATTCCTAATATTGCAAATGATGTAATTGTATTGATCTAGTGCGTTGGCACGTGTAAACATTATCCACCATGAAGAGAATTTCGAATTGCCTTGTCAAGAGTTGTAACTAAAGTCTTGAGTCTAGTTCTATGTTAGAACTAAAGTGTAATGTTGAGTTGCAACTAAAGTCTTGAGTCTAGTTCTATTTTAGTAATGTTGAGTTGCAACTAAAGTCTTGAGTCTAGAACTACAATGTAATGTTGAGTTGCAACTAAAGTCTTGAGTCTAGTTCTATCTTAGAACAAAAGTGTAATGTTGAGTTGCAACTAAATTCTTAAGTCTAGTTCTAAGTTTGAACGAAAGCATGTCAGTCTCAAGTCTAGTTCTAAATTTGAACTAAAGTGTAATGCTGAGTTGTAACCAATCTCAAGTCTAGTTCTAAGTTCGAACTAAAGTATGAAGTTGAGATATGACTAATGCATACAATCAGGTTACTATTTCGAGCTTCTCCTCTTCCCCTCTTCAGGCTATATAAGAAGAGGTCGAACCCTCTCCTCAACACAGTTTTGCAATACAGTTTTGCAACACAATTTTGAAACAGAGTTTTCATATGCAAGTTGAGGGTGAAGTAATAGAGTAGCACATCAATGATAAAGAGGCAACATATCAAAGGTGTATTTCAACAAGGTCTTGTAAGTCTTTGTCAGGTCAAAGTCATCTTGGCAAGCTATTTGAGAGAAGTACATTCATGGTGGATATCTGTAATAGATCTTACATTATTAATACAATAAAGGAATATTGTTTCCTGGGGTTTTTCTCTGTACAGGGTTTTTCCCAGGGTATATATGTTGTTGATATGCATTTTTACTTATCTACATAATTATTTCTATTCAATTATGATTTGAAATTGTTGAAGTGTATTAAGCTAGAATCAAAGTATTGAAGAAAATAAAAGAATTAATCTGCATAAGAAATCAAGCTCATAATTTAACATGGTATCAGAGCTTAGGGTGTGTTAAATGTGTTGAAGTGAAGCAGCAGGTACACGCAAATCCAAGCGATATTGATTAAGTTTCAAGTGTGAGGACCATGGCATCCTCCATTTTAGTCAAGTTCGAATATAGGCTCGAAGGAGCTACCAACTTTAATGTGTGGAAGCTCTGTATAACAAATATATTGCAAGAGCATGATCTTGAGTAGTATGTGACCACAGTGGTGGAGGAACCAATGAATAATGTAGGAAGAATGACCTTTAGGAAGATTCAAGCAAAGGCCAAGAGAACCATCTTTGACTTAGTGAAGACAGTATAATGTCCGCAATGACTTTGTTGATGACTTCCAAGGACTGTATGGATACCTTGGTGAATCTATATGAGAAACAAGCTCCAAGTCAGAAGAGGACTCTTAAGCACAAGATTAAGTATTTGAAGATGGAGAAAGGTGAATCAGTGGCATCTTTTTGTTCCAGGATAGCCCAGATCAGAGATCGGCTTTTGGTCACAGGGGTGACAGTGGACGATGATGATTTAGTGAAGGCCATTTTTTACAGTCTTCCTTCTTCATGGGAGACCTTCTTATCCAATGTAAGTGGGAGAGAGATTCAGCCCACGTTTGAGAGGTTATGGTATGATTTCCTATAGAAGGAGAGTTGCAAAGCTACCAGGAGAGAGCCAACAAAAGAAGAGAACTCAACTTTAGCATCAAGATTCAAGGGAAAGAAGAAAGGCACTTTCTAGAAAGGCTCTCAATGGAATCCAAACATCAAAGGTACATTCAAAGGCAAGAATATTGATACATCTAAGATTAAATGCTTTATTTGTAATAAGTTGGGTCATTTTGCTAAAGATTTTTGGTTAGAAAGAAATATCCTAGGAAAGGGAAACATCATGCCTCAACTGTTGAGGATGATGAATCCAAAAGAAATAAGAAAAGTCCTTCTAATGAGAAATAAAATAGGAAAGAATATTATTTGGTTTCTGCCTTATCTAGTTCAGTTTCCACGGGGCCAAAAAACTTGGTTAGTAGATAGTGGTGCATCAAAGCACATGACAGGGTACAAGGAGGTCCTCTCAGATTTCAAGACAAAATCTTTTGCAGAGCAGGTCGAGCTTAGGGATGAAAAAGTTACAAGATAGAGGGAGTAGGTTCTATCTCCTTCATATTGGAATCTGAGGCTAGACTTCATGTTGATGAAGTATTATATGTTCTAGGGCTCAAGAAGAATCTAATATCAGTTGCAACACTTGAGGACAAGGGATATTAGGTGACCTTCAAGGATAGGAAGGCATTACTATGGGCTAAAGGTAGCCACTTAAGTATGGAAAAACCCATTGGAACTTGAAGTGGAGGACTGTATGTCGTGTCAGGATAGTCAGTTCATGCATTGGCTCATGATGCGACTAGCTCTATGAGTTGTGTAATAAAAGACTTGGACATATTCACTACAAAGCTCTTCCAGATCTATAAAACATGGTATATGGAATGCCCTCTATTTCTCTTAGTAAAAATGAAATTTGTAAGGGATGCATGCTAGGTAAAAATATAAAGAAAACATTTCCGAGTAGTGACAACGAAGCTCAGGGCATCTTAGATCTGGTTCATTATGATGTATGTGGTCCCATGTCATCTACCTCACTCAGTGGTTGTTTTTATTATGTCATTTTTATTGATGATTACTCAAGAAAATGTTGGATATATTTTCTTAAAGATAAAAGTGACACATTTGATAAATTCAAAGAATATAAAGCCTTTATTGAAAAGTAGACAGGGAAACGCATCAGAATCCTTAGAATAGACAATGGAGGAGAGTTTGAATCTCTTCAGTTTGAGGATTTCTGCAAGTCAGTAGGAATCAAGAGATAGTTGACTATGCCATATAACCCTCAACAAAATGGTGTTGTTGAGAGGAAAAATAGAACTATTTGTGAGGTAGTGAAAGCAATGATGTTTGACCAGGATCTCCCAAATTATTTATGGGCAGAAGCTACCTCCACTTCCATGTATATTCAGAACAGGTGTCCACATGCTATTTTGAAGGACAAGACTCCTGAAGAGGTCTTCTCAGGGATCAAACCTAAAGTAGGGCATCTAAGGATATTTGGATGTCCTGTGTATATTCATGTCCCTAAGGAAAAGAGGACAAAGATGGAACCCTCAGGCAAGTAAGGGGTTTTTGTGGGGTACAGTGAGAACTCCAAATCTTACAAGATTTATGTACTAGGTCAAAGTCAAATAGAGGTAAGCAGAGATGTGAATTGCCATGAGGAAGCCACATTTAAGAAATCCAGAGAGCTACAGCAGGATTCAAAAGTAGTTCAACCAGCTTCACCCTCTTCTGAAAATGAAGAATCAAATGATCAGAGGGAGGAACCTCATGAAGGGCCATGTAATGATCCCCTAGAACCCGCTAAAGTGTTAGAAATAACTCTCATCCAAAAGGAATCCAGGGTGGCTTAAATAAATAGTGTGGGAAGCAAAAAGGATAGATGCTCCCAAAGGAACTTTCAGGGAAAGGAAGAGGCCTCATAGGTTTGGAGGCTATGTTGCACTGATGAGAAACATTAGTGATGTCGAGCCTTATTCATTTGAATAAGAATATAAATTACAAGGATGGAAGGATTCCATGCTTGAGGAATATAGGTCTATTATAAAGAAAAATGTTTGGGACATTATGCTGAGGTCAAAAGACAAATCAATAGTTTCTTCCAAATGGATCTATAAGATCAACCATGCAGCTGATGGAAGTGTGGAAAATATCAAAGAAATATTTTTAGCCATAGGCTTCACTCAAAAATAAGGAATTGACTACGAAGAGAATTTTTCTCCTGTAGCCAGGTATACCTCCATTCGAGCTATTATTTCTTTAGCTTCTGTACTTGGTTGGAAACTACATCAGATGGATGTAAAAACAACATTCTTGAATGGAAAGATTGAACATGAGGTCTTTGTGGAACAACCAGATGGTTTTATATTGCATAACAAAGGAACTCATGTATGCAAGCTAAGGAAGGCCTTGTATGGTCTTGAGCAGGCTCCCAGAGTTTGGTATGATAGGATTGATGGATTTCTTAAAAGCCTGGGCTTTCAGAAAAGTGATGTTGATGCAAATCTATACTTCAAGGTAAGAGGTAATCAGCCTGTTATACTAATCCTGTATGTTGATGATCTTTTTCTAACAGGAAATGAAGGGCTAATAGCCTAGTGTAAGAGGGAGCTAACCTCAGAATTCAAGATGAAATACATAGGCTTGATGCATTACTTCCTAGGATTGGAAGTGTGGTAAAGATAGGGTGAGATATTTCTGGCACAAGGAAAATGCACAGTGGATGTACTAAAGAGGTTTGGTATGATGGATTGCAAATCCATGTCTACTCTGATGGTTACAAACCTGAAGAAGTTGCATGATTCTGATACAGGTTCAGATTTGGTGGATCCCACCATGTATAGGCAGCTGATTGGATCATTGATGTACATGATCCACACTAGGCCAGATATATGCTATGCAGTGATTGCAATGATTCAGTTCATGACTGAACCGAGACAGAGACACTGGGTGGTAGCAAAGCACATCTTGAGATATCTCAGAGGGATAATTACTTATGGTCTGAGATATACATCCAGTGGTGGTTTATTTTTGCATGGGTATGCAGATGCTAACTGGGCAAGAAGCCCAGTGGATCGGAAGAGTACTTCCATATACTACTTCAGTTTAGGATACGCTATGATCTCTTGGTCAATCCGGAAGCGGGGATCCATTGCACAGAGTATAGTAGAGGCTGAGTACATTGCAGCAAGTGATGCTAGCAAGGAAGCAATATGGCTCAGAAAATTGGTTTCTGGGTTATTTTGTGACAAGATCGAGATGACGATGGTTCACTGTGATAATCAAAGTTGCATAAAATTGACAGAGAACCCAATATTTCATGACAAGTCAAAACATATTGACATGAGGTACCACTACATCCAAGACTTGCTTCAGGGAAAAACTGTAAAGTTACAATACATAGCCACAAGCGAGCATGTAGTTGATATCCTGACCATGCCTTTGACCTCGAGACAGTTTTTGTAGATGAGAGGCAAGCATGGTGTGGCTGAGAATGACTCCCTCACTGAGAGGGATTGTTAAATTTGGCAACATCGACAATCATTCTCAAATGAGAGGCCATATGGGCCACCCTGAGGCTAGCTAGGGAGATTTGGAGAATCAACCAGTCTTGTGAGGTATTGACAAAATCTAGGGGGAATGTACAACCTCAGTGAGTCAAACCAAAAGTCATGATGAACGAGATGTTATGTGAGTCTAATGAAAAAGTAAGGGGGAACATACAACCTCTGTGATCATAGACAGTCTAGTGCAAAAGTCAGGGGGAACATACAACCTTAGTGAGTCAAACCAAAAGTCGGGATGAACGAGATGTTATGTGAGTCTAATGAAAAAGTTAGGGGGAACGTACAACCTCTGTGAGCATAGACAGTCTAGTGCAAACGTCAGGGGGAACGTACAACCTCTGTGAGCATAGAAAGTCTAGTGCAAAAGTTAGGGGGAACTTACAACCTCTGTGAGCATAGATAGACTAGTGAAAAAGTGGGGAACATACAGCCGCTGTGAGCTTAGTCAGACCTTGTGAGCCATAAGAAAAAGTCAAGGTATCTAGAAAAAGTTAGGTTGAATGTAAAATTCCTATGAGCTAGAAACAAATGATATTCCTACTATTGCAAATGATGTAATTGTATTGATCTAGTGCATTGGCACATGTAAACATTATCCACCATGAAGAGAATTTTGAATTTCCTTGTCAAGAGTTGTAACTAAAGTCTTGAGTCTAGTTCTATGTTAGAACTAAAGTGTAATGTTGAGTTGCAACTAAAGTCTTGAGTCCAGTTCTATTTTAGTAATGTTGAGTTGCAGCTAAAGTCTTGAGTCTAGAACTAAAGTGTAATGTTGAGTTGCAACTAAAGTCTTGAGTCTAGTTCTATCTTAGAAGTAAAGTGTAATGTTGAGTTGCAACTAAAGTCTTAAATCTAGCTCTAAGTTCAAACTAAAGCATGTCAGTCTCAAGTCTAGTTCTAAGTTCAAACTAAAGTGTAATGCTGAGTTGTAACCAATCTCAAGTGTAGTTATAAAGTTCGAACTAAAGTGTAATGCTGAGTTGTTACCAATCTCAAGTCTAGTTCTAATTTCGAACTAAAGTATGAAGCTGAGTTATGACTAATGCATGCAATCAGGTTACTATTTCGAGCTTCTCCTCTTCCCCTCTTCATCGTATATAAGAAGAGGTTGAACCGTCTCCTCAACATAGTTTTGCAATACAGTTTTGCAACACAATTTTGAAACAGAGTTTTCATATGCAGGTTGAGGGTGAAGTAATAGAGGAGCACATCAGGGATAAAGAGGCAACATATCAAAGGTGTATTTCAGCAAGGTCTTGTAAGTCTTTTTCAGGTCAGAGTCATCTTGACAAGCTCTTTGAGAGAAGTACATTCATGGTGGATATTTGTAAGAGATCTTACATTATTAATGTAATAAAGGAATATTGTTTTTTGGGGTTTTTCACCCTATACAAGGTTTCCCGAGGGTATATGTGTTGTTGATATGCATGTTTACTTATCTACATAATTATTTCTATTCGATTATGATTTGAAATCGTTGAAGTGTATTAAGTTGGAATCAAAGTATTGGAGAAAATAAAAGAATTAATCCACATAAGAAATCAAGCTCATAATTTAACATTTTATTCTTGCTATTGTTTTGTATCATTTAGTGGCTCAATGGCATTCTAATCCATATTTATGGTAGCACAAGACTTCAAATATTCTCATCTTAAATTCCTCGGGTTCCATTGGGGAACACTCATAAGGGTTGGGGTAACTGAGAGAGAAGGATTAAAAAAGGAGGTGCTACATACCTTACCTTTAGTGGGGACCACCCTAGAGAGAAGAGTATTTAAAATACATCCTAATAGATAAAACAATAAGACCCTTGATGCCTTGATCTTACATTGGGGACCAACCCTAGGTGCTAGGACCGACACAATATACTATCTCTATCTATAGTCTCCTCGAATGGGATCACCCTTTAAATCAAGAGACTATGGAATATCTCATTGTGATCTCTTTGGAGTTGTGTTTCACTTCAAGGAGCAGTGAAAGAAAAGGTAAACGTGTGGCTCCATTAGTGAACCTTAATAAGATATAAAATTATTGGTTAAATAACATGTATATACAAATTATCATTAAATTAGATTAGATGAGATTAATCAATTAATTATATATATTTTTTCTAGTCTAATAACTCCCTCTATCTCACATAACCCTAACCCTTAGTAAATGTAAAAATCATTAGCATAACCCTAACCCTTTATGGATGATCGGCAGGATGTCTTGTCTATCTCACTAACACTCTAAGCCCTAGTACATCTAGTACATTTTGTGCATTTGGCATACAACATAACCAAAAGAAAGTCATTAAAAACATGTAAATAAATTTTTGAGATATGTGAAAGGATCATTGAGTTGGCAATTGGATTTTTTTATCATGCAATGAAATTTTTTTGGCTAGTTAAGTTCACATATTTTTATTGAGCTAAACATGTAAATGATAAAAATAATCCGATTATGGTTTTACATTTCACGTTGGTTCAGTGATTGTTAGTTGGAGTAATGAAAAGCAACGCTTTTGCTTTATCTTTAATAAGCGTTATGTACATAAAATACATTGAATGCAACATATAAAAAAGTTTAGCTAAAAACATTATTAGCATGTGTTGGTATAGTGTAAGAAAATCATATAATTCTATGTGTTTGCTACACTATAAAGTAATAATATAATTGAGAAAGAATAGAACGCAATAATCACATAGAGGTACATGTTCACTAGTTGATACAACTACAAAAATAAAGCCAAATTTTATTAAAGTTATACAACTAGAAAAAAGCCAAATTTTGTTAAAGTTTTGTAAGACCTTTGAACAATGATATGATAGAGATATGAGAAGTTCAAAGCAATGTTTGGTATGAAATATTAATGAAAAAACCAAGCATGTTGAAGCAAAATAATTGTTCATAAATGTGAAATTAAGCACAATTAATAATTGTCATAATTGTAGATTGGCATCAATGTTGTGAATCAAGTGGGAAGAGTGGGAAGCTTTTAGCTATCCACATAATTCAAAAGCAATGACACATAAGCTAACATAACATGGAATTTCATGTTGGATGCTTTATATTCAAGAGAAATGACACATAAGCTAACATAACATGACATTTGGTGTTAAAGGCTTTATATGTCTTTATATTGACATGGATTAAATTATTTGGACAATTATAACATTAACCTCAAGGTTTATTATTTAGATAAAGTTGATCACCATATTTTATAATATATTTTTGAGCACAAAATATAAAAAATAATTATAAAGTAGGACCAAAAATGTTTAAATAGTTGAATATATATTATATATGACCTAAATTTTGAAATTAATCCTAAAAATAAAACAAACAAAATTTCAATTATTTTGAAACTTTGATTTTTTATATCACAAGATTTCAATAACTAAAAGATAACTGTCGAAAATCATTGAAGGATTGCAAAGAGAGGCCAAGGCTTGCCGAGCTGATAGTCGTAAGCTCATGAAATTCGGGGATCGGCAAGGTGAATTAAACTTAAAATTTTTGAAGAGCCTGGAAAGAATAGAGAAGAAAGTCGAGAAGGGAAGAGACTCAAGTACGACGGAGAGTCGCAGAACCCATGGGAGAAGAATTAGGTCGAGGAGTGGTAGCCGACATCTTAGTCTCTCCCAAAGACATTCTGACAGGAAGACACACAGTAGTTCAAGCCCGTTACCAGAAAACATCGAAAATCTGGAAAGGAGGAATTGAAAGGGGAGATGAACAAAATTAAGCCTCCAACATTCGATGGAGAACATAAGAAGGAGGAAGATGCCTAGACATGGTTGCTTGGCATGAAGAGATACTTCCAACTGCAGAATTATTCTGCCCATGCAGAAGGAAGAATTGCAATGTACCAACTGAAAGGAAAAGCATCCATGTGGTGGGATCAGTTTGTGCAGGTGCAGCACATCAGAGAGAAAGAGGTCACTTGTAAGGAATTCAAGAGGTATTTCGAGAAGAAATAACTGACTAAAAGATACTATGACAGAAAGATGAAGGAGTTCTTTGAACTCAAGCTAGGCAACATGACTATTGATGAGTATGAACAAAGTTTCCTAGAACTACTGAAGTATGTCCCATTCATCAAAGATGAGGCTGTCAAGATTCAGAGATATCTGAGTGGACTGCCACCTTCCACGAGTGACAAGATTCAATATGATGATCCTAAGACCATGGAAGAAACAATAATAAAGGCGACATTCTTGTATGAACAACAAGGAGAAAGGCCTATCCTTTGGAAGGTTTGGAATGATCGGAGGTAGTTTAAGAAAGAACAGAGGCAGAAGGGAAATAGGCCTCCCTTTTTCAAGAATGGCCCTGGGGAATAGTCATCCTTTAACTCTTTTGACTTTCTATACCACAAGATTCCAATAACTAAAAGATAACTCTTTTAAGGATTCCAATAACTAAAAGGCTAAGATAACTCTTTTAAAAAGATATATCAAAAATCAATCTTCTAATAAAAGATTTAATCTTCTTAGTCATAATCTTCTTTTTTATTATTTTTCCAATAAGTTCACATTAGACTATCATAAGATATTTGTTAGATAACGCATCGATTATGATTTAAAAAATATAATAGTTTAAAAGTGTTTATTTTTTTTTCAATTAATTTTGCATAAAAAAATAGTAGTTATTATAGATTTGAATTGTTGAGTTTTTATAATTTGAGTGGTTTATAAGTTTTTTGAGACATTGAATCTTTTTATATATTTAAAAATATAATTTAAATAACAAAATTGCAATTTCACTAACAATTATGTAATTAAATTTCTATAATAATTGAAAAAAATTGCAAATACTAAACCATAAAAATATCATTCTTCCTTTCACGAAATTGAGAAAGTCATGAGAATGGACTGAAAACCTTACCAGTCAATGAGGGGCTGCAACCAACTCAAAATATGACCCCACACATCTTGGATCCACTGCACAATGATCAAAACTTGGATCTGTAGTGTGCAAGGAAACTATGCGCATCGTAGTGACAAAATATTGTGTGCCACAAGCTTCGTCTCTGAACTCTCAGGACTTGTTACGCAGTTCACAGATTACGAAGTGTTGCACGTTGTAATATAAAAAAATTTGAAGAACAATTTATAAATGCGAAATAACAAACTGCTATGCTTAGCACATAAACACAAAAATATGAATTGCTTGATATTAATAAACTTCGACACAGTGCGCACAGTTACATAATACAATACTAAGATGAGCTTTGGCTCCAATTACTTCTTCTGCTGACTTAACAGACATAGATCTTGTTCTCAGACTTCTTCAACTCCTCAGCTACTGCTTCTCTCGGTTATTCTCTCTACCTCTGTTTTCTGCTCTACATCTCATGTGCATCTATTATGCATCATTTTCTACTAACTAAAGACTCATACTTATATGGACTCCGACTGAGACTTCTTACAAAAGATAAGAATGACTCAAAATTGAAGACAACCATTAATTTGACTAACTCTTCAACCACTTAACTGAAATCGAGGAGGATAAAGATCGGCTCCATTTATAACTTTCCTACTTGCCGACGGACTCAGAGTAAATGTGCAACTTTGCACTTACACACTATCAAGTTGTCTGACAATTCAGTTGACTAACAAAATTACTGACAAAATGACTGACAGACAAATCATCGGAGACATGAATATATCACCGACTTGTAATTACTATTTCCAACACTCCCCCTTCATTATAAGTAGGTGGGATTATAAAAGAAAATTACATCAAAAATTGAGTTTACAATTTACTATCACTCATATATTACTACACAGACTCCCAGACTACTACGCAGAGGCTGAAATGCATCTCTTGCTATAGCCTTTGTGAAAATGCCTGCAACTTGATCTTTTGACCTGCAAAACTCTAAACATATCTCTTTGTTATTCACCAATTCTCTGATAAAATGATACCTTGTATGATTGTGCTTGGTTTTCTTGTGAAACACGTGATTCTTTGATAACATGATGGATGAATTGTTGTCACAGAATACTATTGTTGGTTTCTGTTGTTCATGCAAAAAATATTTTAACATTCTTCTCATCCAAACTGCTTGACAAGTTGCTCTTGTAGCTACAATGTACTTTTCCTCTGCTAAATAAAGAGTCACTATGTGTTTCTTTATTGATGCCCATGATACATACCTATTCGAAAATGAAATGTGTACCCAAGGGTAATTTTCCTATCATCTATGTTGCCTCCACAATCATTGTCAGTGTATCCAATGAGTCTGAAATCTTTTGAAGTGGAGTACTTTAGGCCAAAATCTTTTGTTCCATTCACGTATCTCAGGATTCTCCTTCCTTCCTTCCAATCTAATTCTTTTGGAGTTTCCATGAATCTTGAGATTAGGCTAACTCCATACATAATATCAGGTCTTATTGATGTGAGATACATAAGATTTCCTAATAGTATTTTAAACAATGTGGGATCCACTTTAGACCCTTTATCTTCCTTTCTTAACTTCAATCCTATTATGACAGGTGTTGGGGCAACTTTTGAATTTATCATATTGAATCTTTTCAATATTTCATGCGCATACTTGGACCGTGAGATAAATATGTCAGTTTTGTATTGGTGCACTTCTATTCCCAAAAAATATCTCATTATCCCCAAATCACTCATTTCAAATTCATTCTTCATGACTAACTTGAATTCTTTTATGCCAAAGTCATCTGTAAAAATACAATCATATACATATAAAAAAACAATTAACATATTACCTTGTTGATTTTATTTGATGTATAGTGTTGTCTCACTTTCACTTCTTTGAAATCCATCGTATGTGAGATAGGAATCTATGTGACTGTACCAAGATCTAGGATCTTACTTTAATCCATACAATGTTTTCTTCAATTTGTACACCTTGTCTTCTTGTCCTGAAACCTCATAACCTTATGCTTTTTCCACATATACTTCTTCTTCTAGGTGTCAATTCAAAAATGATGAATTTTTATCCATTTGATAAACTGGCCACTTGTTCCTCCCAGCAATGGATAACACAGTTCTGACTATGTCCATGCATGCCATTGGTGAAAATGTTTCATTGAAATCAATTCCAGGTTGTTGTGTAAAGCCTCTTGCAACTAAGCTTGCCTTTTGCTTCTACACTTTTCCTTCTGCATCTTGCTTGGTTTTATAAATCCATTTGACACTTATCACATCCTTATCTTTAGGTATATCTACCAATTTCCATGTTTGATTGTTCTCTATGCATCTGATTTCTTCATCCATGGCTTGTGCCCATACATCATCTTTGAATTCTTCTTCAAATGTCAATGGATCAACTATTTGTGAAAACAAAACAAAAACTGAAAATGAATTTTCTTCGTCTTCATTATAGATGTCCCACAAACTTCTTGTCTTTCTTGGTAACAAACTTGCTAAAGTTGGATCTGGAGATGTAGAACTATTTGGACTACTTGCGGGTGTCTTTTGCGCTTGTTGGTGAAATTATATGCATAATATATTACCAAACATAAATTATCGACCGAGATTTGTAATAAATAGAGTTGTTACACTATATGTGCCGGAAACAAGTGGTTTACTATGTCAAAAGAGTATAGAAAGAATTAAGAACACTTCAAAACACACACTCTGTTTTATAATCCTCAATGTCTCTTTTACAAACTTTGCAAAAGTTAAAGAATAGAAATCAAAGGAAATAATTTAACTAACATGCACTCCATAGACTTCCTTACAGGTAACAAGACTATCCATTACTGGCTCATGAAGGTGAAATATGGATTCTAATATCACTCATGTAATAACTCATTTCAAACTTGCAATAAATTCTTACCTAATTCTTCACACTCTTCAAAATCAATTGATGCAACACAAAAGGAAATTCAATACAATCTTGCAATCTTGGAATTCTGGAAAACTACTTCATTTCTACAAAGGAAGCATAAACCTTATTGAGACTTTCCATTTGTTGGTTCATGTAATACGAAAGATGAACTCATGATTTTATTCTATACTAACACACTTAAGACTTCTAAATAAATTATGAAAGAAATCACAACAATGTAATTAAATTCACAACTCATTCATAAATGTCTAGCACTCACAATTAACAAAACAATTGAATTAACAAATGCAAGAACAGGTACTGGATAAATAACAAACAGGTGCAGGAATGAAAAACTACATTAATAATTTACAACAAACTTACCAAGTTGGATCGGTGGGCCCTTGTCGATACCAACAAGGAAGCTGTTAAAACTCACAGAATATCAGAGTCTAAAGAATGCATAAAATCATTGAACTTGAATTTGTAATAACCTTCATCCAACAAGTAGATGTTTATATGAAATCCATATTCAAAATGAAATATGACAACATAACTCAAGTTACATACTTTTTACATTACAAATTTGGCTCTAGACAAGCCAATCCATGAACAATAAATTTACAACCATTTTCCATCCATGGAGGTTGAGTACAACCATTGTCTAATCAAGGAAATGCATTTTCCACAAATTTGGGCATGATCCTAGAATTTTTGAAAATTTGGCGATTTAGGCAAATTGGCCTCAAAGAACCCTTTGTATCTTCTAGGTAGTAGATTATTTTTCCAAACCATTTTTGGGTCTTCAATATGGTTGGTTTCTAGACAAACCTATTTGGTTGTTTTGAAAGATCATATCCCATACACACACAACTCGAGGCGCAATATGGAACTTTAAAAATATCTTTTGCTAAAATTTTGGGAAAATTTGTGTATTTTTAATAAATTCACCTCAAAGAACTTTATTCATTTCCAAATGAATGGCGAATATTTGAAAACTACCTTCCTTGTACACTATAAGATATAGTGCGAGAAAAACCCATATCCCAGAATTTTCAAATTCATCTTTATCTGCATGGAAATCGAGGTGCAAATCTGGTACCGGAATCCTGTAGGATGTTGGTACCGGACTAGCACAGTTGGTACCAGAATAGCACAATTGGTACTGGATAAGAACAATTGGTACCAGATGAGAACAGTTGGTACCGGATGAGGTAAAATCGTGTCATGAATGCTGCTTAAATTAACCAAAGTAATTAGAAAGCATTTGAACATTAATTATTCAATTCTAACCATTAATAAACCACATAAATCACCATTAAATGAATATTACCTCATGTACATGTAAAAGTAGCTAAAGCATGTAACAATAAGGATAAGAGGTAAAGGGTTCATGCATCTATGACAAAATTGGTCAAGAAAAAAGACAAAAGTAGAGTAATTAGAGATATCAAAAGGGAGGTCCAACATTCCCCCATGCCCAAATCATTGCATTTTCTCATGCAAAAATCTCAAAATTGGATCTCCAAAATCTCAAAATTGATACTATCTCTGTCATGACTGAACATTAATTCATTGATTTAAAAATGTTGAAACTTGAGGCTTCACCCTTAATCTCATTTTTTATTACTCTTGTATATTGTATCAGATGGAAAATTTTATTTGGCAAAGACCTCTTCATGTTCATATTGTAACCTCCGATTATGCTCCTTCAAATATGCATTTTCGTTGTTGATATATCTGTGTAAAAAATTATACTCCTCGATTTCTTGCTTCAATTTTACATGTAGATGGTAAGCCCATAACTTCTGCTATGGTGGCCTATGTTACCTTCAACCTGATTTCTCCCAACGAAACATTTTCTCCATCGCAGCTCTGAGAAAATGCATGAAACATTTCATCATGGTGGTGCCTCATTTTTTTAGAAAGGTTGGTCCTTTCAAACTTCTCTTTTCATGACTGATACTCCTTGGTTTCTCTGTAAAATTGGAACACGGGTTCATGTCGATCTACTCCCATGTCGGGCTTTAAACATGTTTCCAACATATGTAGTGTAAGAACAATGATCGGGGCAAGGGTTTAGTACCGGAACATAAAAAAAAAATAAGTAACAAGAGAAGAAACAAAGTGACAGGATGGATGATTCTTTCTCATTCATGATGACAACCACTTCACAAAGGAATTCAGTGATAATAACATGGATGCATTGGTAATCTTAGCAAACAAGAGTGGAATACACATGGAAGTTGCACTTAAAGAAATAATGATGGTGATATTGATAGCTTAATATGGAAACTGTACATGAAAATAACCAAACATTTTAACACATAATTTATATAATCCTTAATGGAAATAATGTAATAACCAGCTCGTACCTCCATCACTTGAAGTGTGCTTTGTTAAACAAGGGAAATATCAAGTATAGAACAATTTTACCAAAATTCCACCACTAATACTGAACCACATGCTTAGTACCAGACCACCACAAAAAATTATTTCTTTAGTACCAGATGAAAATTTGATGAGGTATATGAAGATGTATTCTGCAAACTGGAATTTGTAGGCTTCTCCTTGTGGCTAGCATACTCTGAGTATCAAGCTATAGAAGATGCTAGTAATTATTGTTTTTGCAAGAATAAACATATGAAATTGTTCTGTTGAAGTATCATGCTGGAAAAACTGTTATCAACACACTGATGTAGGAATGTTGAAATTGCAACAGAAGTGTCATAAAATGATTGGGTTCCAAGCTCTGTAACAAGAAAGAAAGTGTACTTGGGAAACCTCCTTTTGAGATGCATAAACCTCCTCTTTTTTGAACCAAAATAACCACTGCTTATGTTGTCACTTCCATTCTATTAGAAAATAAACCTAACTAATATTGTTCTGTGGATTTTTCTCGAGCCCAAATCAGTTAATGCTCGCCGGTGTTTTCAGTTTTAAGGAGTCTGAAAAACTTAAAGAAAACTCCATCTACTGTCGCATGGATTTTTCTCGAGCCCGAGCCAGTTCCTGCTCGTCAGTGTTTTCAATTTTTAGGAGTCTAAAAAACTTAAAGAAAACTCCATCTACTGTCCCGTAGATTTTTCTCGAGCTCAAGCCAGTTCCTGTTAGTCAGTGTTTTCAATTTTTAGGAGTCTGTAAAACTTAAAGAAAACTCCATTAGGCTCATTTTCCATAAGTAATCTACCAAGGCTAGATAAAGGAATAAACTTACAGATGGTAGATGTCATTCTTATCGTCTTATAGTGATCATACTACTAGTACTGGAATAGAATAGTACCAGAATAGAGAAGTACTGGAACATAATTCTGTAGTACTAGAACAGAGCAGTATCAGAACATAGCAGTACTGAAAAAGAATTCTGTAGTACCGGAACAGAACGATACCAGAATTCTGGAAATGACTATCAAATTCCAGCACTGAACATGTTTATTTGGACTTGCCGACGGAAGTTGTAAAATAATATGAAGGTCTCAACAACCACTCCCCAATGCCTGACGTTTTTCATGGCCTCATGCAAACAATGTTAGACGCTAAAAAAAGACTGCTTAGAGGGTTGC
>CBVK0100848626.1:3183-18702 GCA_900067695.1 Picea abies | reverse complement strand
GAGATGAAGTTTTTACTTGTAGCTTTCAGAACACCAAGGATGACCCAGTGCCTTACCTTTCAGATAAGTTTCAGTCTTACCTTGAGATGTTTGATGAGTACCCTACTGAGCATTCGGACCCTACTTATGAAGATGATTGCCAACCACCGTTATGCTCAAATTTTCATACAATAAAGACATCGTTTGCCTAAAGGAAGTTACCCATGACTTTTCTTCCCAACCACCAGTTATTTCTTTGCCTTGCTTTTCCATTCAGGGTGTAGTTGGAAAGTACCTTTTTCGTGTTGAGTTTCCTCCTGGGAAAACCCTAGATTTCAAGGGTTGGTTGGGTAATACTATTTCCAATCAGTTTTTCAACTTACTCTTGATAATATGCCAGTCCTCTACTAGTTTTTTGTCAATATATATATATGCATCAAAATATATATATTTTATGTATTATATAAAAAATGCTCCCGAAACGCTCCCGCTCCCGGAGATTTTTGAAAACATGCGCTTCCCGCTCCCGCTCCTGCTCCCGCTCCCGCTCCCCGCTCCCAACAGCCTTGCACCTACCCACTGTCACCTTAGGCAGGTATTCCCGTCACTTAGAGATGAGAGAATCACCTCAAGGGGGGAATCCCGGTGACACTGGGGGAAATGTGATGGAAAGTGAAGAGATGAAGGAAGCACCTCCTAAAGGTCAGCATAGAGAGTGTAGAAAAGCTTGAGAAAGAGTCTTGGTGGTAGCCAAAGGTTGCCAAGAGATAAGAACACCTGTAAATAGTGATGTAGCTGCCTGACACACAAGAACAAGCCAAGTATATGCGTATAATGTTAGGTGGACAAGCAAGTCAAGCTTGCTTTCCTTAATTGCAGCAGTAAACAATGATGTATATCAACAACAAAATGATAATGACAGCTGCAAAATAAAGTTGCTTAAATCTTAGTAAAAAGTACGAGGGACAAGCAAGCAAATGACTAGTTTAGCTCAAAAAGATTGCATGAAACTTTAGCAGCAATGTAAGGCTGTTGTAAACAAGTTATGCCTTATGGCTGTAACAAACAAGTTATTACAACAAAGAAATGAGCCGTCAAAAGCTTGCCAACAATCCACCCAAAAAATGCGCTAGCCTTAATAGATTTATGTGGCAAACTTTTAGCAACTTTCGACGGTTAGGTAGTGAGTTATTAGTGAAAACGTATTAGGGTTTCTACAGCCCTAAGACTGTAGATGAAATGTTATAATAGCAGCAAGAAATACTTAGCAAATTGGGACGCCCTAGTGGCTCAACCAAGCACATAAAGTTTAGAATTGATTCCAAATTTGACAATCTCAAAAGAGTGATTTTTCACGTTTACCGAGGCAAGTATTTTATATCTCCAATGCAAAAATCAAATTAGTGCCTCTAATATTTGAGTGAATGGAGTCTTTAAACACAAGTTGGATCAACACGATCCCTAGGGGTGTAAATGCTCTTACTCCCTAGGGTATGCTAATCAAACTAGGGTGAAGTATAGGAGGGTATACACACTCGTATTTCTCCCAACAACCCTTGCAAAATGACTTGTAAACTTAGCAAATTAAATGAAGCTTAGTGGAGGGTGTATCCAACATACTCCTAGGGTTGAAACTAACAATGACCAAGAAAGAGCAAGAAATAAGCAACAATGCAGATTTTTCCTTACCAATTCCAAGAAAGAGAAAGATCAAACCCTAGTTCACCAAGCAAATTACCATCCAATATCAAGAAAGAAAGTCTCCAAGAGGTGCACACCACCTTAGTGTTAGAATGTTGTGCTCGTTTAACCATAGACAATATCACAATATTGTCACCCAACCATAGGCATGCAACCACCCCCGAGCACCGTAACCTTTGACAGATAGAATGTTTCCGAAAGCAGCACTAGACCCAAAGTATAACCAAGAGAGAGAGAGAGCGCACCTTTTTCCAAAGGTAGCGCACCAAGCAGAAAGTCCCAAACGACATACCAACACCAGTACCTAGCTGTAGTCGTTGCAGCTGCACTCTTCCTCTAGACTTGCTGTTATGTACCTATACCAGATCTGCAAATATACTTCAATAAGACCAAGAATAAACCATAAACTATTCACCATAACATGAACACGAAAATGTAGACAAAACCCTTGAGGTAGGGCAACACCATACAATGGATCCTATTATGGAAGGGATCCTCTCCTATTCACTTGCCTCTTCGAGGGGACAACCTCCTAATGAGCTTCAAGTCCAATACAATACTTCTCTTCATGTCTCATTACATTGCTTGAACCCCCCCCCCCCCCCCCCCCCCCCCACTACCGTAGAGCGCATGAGAACCTCAACATCTCTAGCATAACCTGTGACCTGCTTGATCTCAACATAAGACTGTTAGCAATCATTTGGGGTGGTGATATCACCCTCGACTCATATATAAATAGTACAAAATGAAAACAAGCATATGTACAAATGGAAATACGAACTATTCTAGCATGAAATGCAGATGGTATATACAATGAATGCAAATGCCTACCTACTTACCTCTACTTACTTGTCCACTGAAAGCTAGGTGAAATCAAACAACCAGTGAAACCACCCTAGCAATGTCTCACAATACCTGCCTCTGTGCTTCATCATAAACCAAAACAGTGATAAGTTAAGCACACAAATAACATGAGTTAGAGAATGTACCACATCATCGGAAACTATAAGGTCTAGCTCATGGAGGCGGGAGGGAGGGACAAAATCTTGCCAAGTCACACTCTCAGGAGAATGGTCAATCCATCTCAGAAAGGGATCGTGAAAAGTCAGAGGTCTAATAGACTGATTCAGAGAGTCTGAAGGTTGGCTACCTTGGGAGTCTTCACAATCTGAGGTTTGGGAAGGAAATAACAAAAACCTAGAGGATGACTAAGAAGTTCTTAAGGGAAGGTTGAAAGACTGAGATGACATAGTTCTTCTGGAGGTATTCAACTTGGCCTTGAACTTGAGGGTTTTCCTTAGAGGAAACTCAATACAAAAGACATACTTCCCAACTACACCTTTAATGACACAACAAGGTAAAGTAATCGGAGGTGGCTGGAGAAAGTTGTCACAAGAATCCTTCTTCGGGCAAACGATGTCCTTACTGCTATCAAGATCTGAGCACAACGATGGTTGATAATCCTCTTCATGGAATGAATCCAAGTGCTCAGAGGAGTACTCATCAAAATCCTCAAGGTATGACCGAAAATCATCAGGAGAATATGGGACTCGGTCAACCTTGGGTGTTTGGAAAGTATCGGTAATTATATCATCTCCTTGCTGCCACTGGTCAAAATCAAGAGTAACCTGTTGTGATAACTGTAAAGGCAACACTTGGAAATGATTCTCAATGTCGTAAATGGGGTCCATATCATAACCAACTACATCCCATTTACGTCTCCCAACACGTATGAACTCGTCAATATTATCAACCATGTCATTATCTCTATCATAACATGAATGACTTAAAGCATCTAAAGGCTCATCTAGCTCCTCTTCACTTTCCAAACCATAAAGTAAAGAATCATCCAAATTTTGGAAAGGAAAGTAACTTACTGTGTTTATTTCTTCTTATGCAAGAGCTTCGAGGACTTGGTGTTTTCAACAAGCATCATTGTTTCATCCTCATGAGTTGCCTCTACATCTTCAACTGTACAACAAGGAAGATCTACCTTGCTCGATGATTCTGTTTCTTCTTCCTTCCCTGAATCATAAAACAAGGCATTATGAAGATCCTGAAAAGGAAAGTGACTAACCTCATTCTCTTCTTCTTGTGTAGGGGGAAAAGGCTTGTGGATGGCTTCATCAGAGGGCGGAGCACAGATCGATACTTTATCATCTTGTTCAGGTTCTAGCTCCTCAACTGTGTCTTTAGCAATCCTTTTCTCTTCCTTGTGGGATTGGAAAACCTCATCAAGATCTTTCCCCTTAGCATTTTGTTGGCCGATGATTTGCTCCCCTTCTTCTTGAAAATTAGCAGTAAAGGTTTCAAGGGCAACTAATCTTTCCAAACTAAGAGTGTTTGGGGTACCTTTGGGGTTATCAACTTTGGTTCCTAGAGAGAAGATGTGTTTTCCCTTAGACAAAGAGATATTCTCCTCGATTTGCATGACCATGTGATGAGCTTCGTGGAGTGTTTTTGGCCCCTTTTTATTTAGGAGAAACCCTAAATGCGTGCATTGGTATAAAGATACACGAGGTACTTGTCTTCAGGATAATGGCTTCTAGGAATCTGATATAGCAATCTTTCAAACCTACCCTCGAAATCCCTGACAGTCTCATTCTCAATTTGTTTTACATATTAGAGTCTTTTTAGTAACGTTTGGATATCTTCCAATTTCATACCCCAACTTTTGAGAAAGGTTTCTTCTAAAGTGTTCATAGATGTGATGCTAGCAACAGGGAGATTATCATACCATTTCCTAGCATTTCCATGAAGAGTGGCAGAGAAAAGTTTCATTGCCAAATCTTCAACATCATCACTAATAGGATGGAGTTGAAAGAAAGCTCAAAAATCAATCATGTGATAGTCAGCTCTTTCCCCATCACTACCAGTGAATCTATGGAGCCATTTTTTGTACTTCCGGGGCATTTGTCGAGGGTATCCCGGGATTTTACTCATGTTTAAAGGTTTGAAGTTTCTCGGGTCACATTGAGAATTCATGGTTGGCTTCGTTATTGGTGGAGTCGCCAGATAATTTTCTTGAAATTATCAAAGAAATAAGGGAATCATCACTAGTGGAGTCGTCGGGCAAGCTTGTAAGATAAAGATTCTTGAGGAAAGGCTTACCGAAAAAGTGTCGTTTTTGAGGAGAATTGACTCAGTGTTCAGAGGATACTCACAAGCAGAGGGAGTGAACTATGATGAGACATATTGATCCAGTAATCCGATACACTTCCATCTGTACTACGATCCATGAGTTGAAAACTACATCAGATAGATGGATTCTTGATGAGTTTGGGTTCTAGCAAAAGTATTACTTATCCAAACCTATACTATTACATTATTGGTGATGAGAGCCTGATTTTGATGACTTATTCAGGAAGCCGTGTTGTTAGATACAAGCAAGTCTCAACTTCTGATTTCGAGATGAAGGATCTAGGTATGATGCACTACTTCTTTATAAAAAAGGAATGATGAGATTTTCCCGAGTCAAAGAAAATATACAGTGAATATTAAAGAAGTTCAGTGTGACAGATTACAAATCCATTTCTACACCAATGGTGATGGATTTGATGAAAGAATAAATGATGATGATTCAGACGAGATTGATCCACATGCGTACTGACAACTGATTGGATGATTGATGTACTTGTTTAACACCAAACCTGATATATGCTATATATGCTATGCAACAAATGTGCCTAGTCAATCCATGAGTCAGCCAAGACAGACTCAGTGGATAGCAGTAAGGCATGTATTATATATACGAGGCACAATTGGATATGGCCTGAGATGTGCCTCCAGTGTGAACTTGAGTTTGCAGGGATATATCGATACAGATTGAGCAAAGAGTACAGTGGACCGGAAGAGCACATCTGGTTGTTTTACTGTGAAGTTTGCCATGGTTTCCTGGTGCAGCAAGAAACAAAGCTTTGTGGCCTTGAGTGCCACAGAAGCAGAGTATATAGCATTGAGTGTGTGAAGTAGTGTGGCTTCACAGGCTTCTGACATATTTACTTGATCATGAGATGGATTCCATGATGATACCAGAGCTGTGTGTAAAGCTCTTCAAGAATCCTGTGTTTCATGATAAGATCGAAACATGTTGAGATAAAATAACATTATATCAGGGACATGTTGCAGAGGAAAGTAGTGTCTTTCTATACATGAGCATATTGCAAATAACCTCACCAAACTGTTAGAAAGTAATGGATGTGCTCTTTTAACCGTAGACAATATAGCGATATTGTCACCCAACCATAGGCCGAAGCCACCCCCGAGCACCTTAACCTTGACAGAGAATGATTCCGGAAGGCTTAATAGCCAAACAAAGGTGGCGCACCTCTCTCCAAGGATAGTGCACCAAGCAAGAATAACAAAAGCTGATTAGAGAGTCCAACCCAGAAAACCGAAAATGCAAATTGCAGAACTGTCGGCAGCAGCTGCTCCCAAGACTTGCGCACAAACTGGCCAACTATAGTGCGCATAGCTGTACTTCTGCAGTTCTGAGAATACTGGCCAGAATGAAGACTGGCCTTCTATATTTATACTATTTCTGCCAAACTGCCTGGATCGACTTCTCATTCTGGGTGCTAATTACCTAGTATATAACATTTCCTTTAGCCGACTTATTCTCTTGGAGGCTAATAACCTAATACAAATCATTCTCTTGAGCCGACTTGTCTTCTAGGGTTCTTAACCAATTATTTAGAGTTTCTTCTTGCTTCTCGAAATATTCTATTCTCGTCAGGTTTACACGTGGAGGTAAATACCTCCCGCAACTACCATAATATCAACACTCCCTCCTAGCTAGGGAGGTATTGAAGGTAATGGTCTTGAGCACAAACATACCATTCAACCGGTAACATCATCATAGTCGTATAGACTATCTCATGATTAGATCATGAGTACCATCATCACTATTAGTGTCATCTGACAATATCAACTGCATCATCTCTTGAAACCATACTCCATTTGAGTAATCAGACATGATGATGAATAATTCAGTCACTCCAAGGAGTGATACAAGAGCCATTCTTCTAATCTGTCATGTGTCCTAGAAGAATAGATGTTCAGGACCATTTTCCGTCTAGAGAATCTCTGTCCATCAATACATTGATCATCCATCTAGCTGATAATCATTTTCAATACTTCTGATAGTTTACAAGGCAATTAGAACACTGTCATTCAATAGAACACAACTGTGTCTATCCATAGTAGTACACAACTACAATCCAATGGAACACTACCACACCAAGTAGCACACAACTACTTGATCAGTGACATATAGTCATAATTAGTGGAACACATCCACCACAGTAGCATACATCTACTGTCCAGAGACATACAATCTCGATGGCAATCATATCATTTGATGTCAGCCTGCACAGAAAAACAATGTCGTGATATAAACTGAATCATCTGGGCCATTCTTCCACTCACATCTGTGTGATCTGGAAGAGCATATGCCCTCAGAAGGTAAAACATCAGTCATGAGCTACTGGAACATTCTTCTCAAGGATAGAAGAATATCTGTCCTGATTTCTGAGCCTGGACCATTCACCTGTTTGGGCCATTCCTCCGGCACTAAACAAAGTGCAACCTTGAGAGAATGAGTCTGCCCTAGGGAATGCCTATCCTTGATTGCTGAACCTGGACCGTTCACCTATTTGGGCCATTCCTCCGGCACTAAACAAAGTGCAATCTGGAGAGAATGAATTTGCCCTAGGGAATGACTGTCCAGACCATTTCCTAAGAAAATGACTGTCTTGCCCCAACCTCCAAAACAGACCATTCTTCGAAACTGCTCACAACTATGAGCTTCAAAAGAATAACTGTTCGGCGAGGCGGACTAGTCTTCTTGACCACTACTGAGAGTGACTGCCAAGAAGAGAGACTGTCCTAGACCATTCCCCCACACTGGCCACAAGGGGAATCGTTGTCTATGGTACATCAACAATCCATCAAACCATTTTCATTACGAAAATGACCGTTTGATCTGGACCATTTTCCAAACTGGAAAATGCTTGTTCGTCAGAAATCTAAAACCAATTTCTGAACTGGAAAGGAACTGCTCATTTTGGACCATTTTTCGAACTGAAAAATGACTGTCCATAAATCAATAACACATCAGTGCTCCCTCCCAACCTCAGAGTCATCTCTTCCCTTTTCAATAAGGAAGTCGTCTCCACGAGCTCCAACTTGTTTTTGAGTATGCAAACTCTTTCATCTTGGATATAGGCTTTACCAAAATATCTGCTTATCTGCTCATCTGTGGAGATATATTGGAGAACCACTTCTCCTTTTTGGACCTCATCACGACGAATGTAATGCTTGATCTTAATGTACTTCGGTCTTTCTGGAACACTAGTTTTCTCTGAAGGCTTCATATAGCTCTTGATCATTATATAGTATATCATAGTTGGATTCATTTCTTTTGTTTCCTGCTAGCTCATAACATCATGGCAAAGGTCAAACTGGAATATATCCAAGTGGTACTTCTTCTGCCATCATGAGAATTTGTCATGGATTAGTAATGCATCATCTTGAGCTTCTGAGTAACCATTCCGATACAATATCTCTGTTATAGAAAGTTTTCACCACGCTTTTGTTGTGCATTGGAGGTTCTGCACCAAGTTGTTTGAATTCGTATAAGATCTTCTTCCATCTGCATACAAGACTCTCTTTCTGGTATACCTCAAAACCTTGAGGTTCCTATACGCTTCTTCATTTGATTACTCTTTTGAGGAGAACATTCCTTACATCCGTCTGATGTAAACTCCATCCCGTGGATATTGCACGAGATATAATGTCTCAGGTAGAGGTATGTCTGGAACAAGCTATCATCATAGTCCTCTCCCTCCATCTGGGAGAACCTTTAGTTCTGGATCTCGCAATGCTTTCATTCATAAGTCTTCCATACACTATTCTTCATCACAACTTTCATTTCTTCTGCTTGATTGCTTCTAGAGGGTTCAGATCAAGTTGGTAGTCTTGTGATTCTTGATATAATGACTGGTTGTTCTGGCTTTTCTTTTTCTCTTGGAATCTTCATGTTCTTCTTCATGTTTCTCTTTTAGCTCTTGGGTCCATGAAGTTTTCTATAGATTCCATGCCTTGAAGATTCCGACTTCTTCCTTTCATCATAGGATCATGGATGTGGATGGACAACCAGTGATACTTTAAGGCTTCTTTTTGAAGAAGACTTCTTCTAAAGTCAAACTGAACATGTGTTGTTTTTCATGGTTGCTACCTTTGATGGGAACATGGATAGATACTTCATCATCTTCAGTGGATCATATTATTTAGGATTAGCTCCCTCCTAATCCTTGCTTCATGCAGGAATGCATGCTCTTCTTTTGGAATTCTGTAATCATCTCTTTCCAACTAAGAGAGCCCACCCTTCCGTCTGCATCCTTATTGTTTTCTACAAAGTGTCATAAGTCCTTTTCCAATTTCCTCTTGATTGCTGACTTCTTTCTATCTTTACTTCTTCTAGGTTTCTTTAAGTTTGATTCTGATTTCGCCTTATCTTGCAGTTGTTACTTATGTAATAACTTCCACATGAATTGTTACCAGGGGTTGTTGATGTACTTCATCCTTTCATGTGTATTGCCTGACTTGTAGTCATCATGATAGCAATCCTTATCTTGTTGTTCTTTCATATAGTTTCTCTTTGAACATCTTATCTTCTAAGAAATAGATATGTATAGAGACTATGTAAACATGGTATGTACAAGAACTATGAAGAGTATTGTTACCTTATCTTAGAAGAAAAAGTCTGTTTTATCCTGCTTGGTCTTCTTTGAAGGTTCCTTTTCTTCGACAACTGATGTTTCCTTGTTTCCTTCCTTTTCTTTACCTTGGGACAATGATTCTTGTAGTGACCATACTTTCGACAGTTGAAGCATTGTATTTTTGACATATCTTTCTCTTGATTTGGCTTCTTCTTGGAGCCAAACTTCCTTTTATTCATGAAATTCTTGAACCTTGCTATGAAGGCTTGATCATCGTATTTATTTTGAGGTTTCTCTTTTGCACTAATCCTTGATTCTTCTTGTGCACAGCAAGTCCAAAGTTCGTCAAATGTAGGATACTCCTTCCTTGTGTTCATGCTTGTGGCAAATGCATCCCATGTCTTGGGAAGACCATTGAGTACTATATTTACCAGTTCCTTCTCTGAAATGATCTCTTCAATAGCTTGTAGTTGATCTCTTAACTGAGAGATTTTCACAAAGTATGATGTTATGCTGTCATGATCATTCATTTTCATGTCGCGGAGCTCATTCTTCAGACTCATTACTTGTCCAATGTTTCTGACTGAGAAGAGGTTTGTTAGGGCATCGTACATCTTCTTAGATGAGTCAAGATGGGAGATGTAGGGTATCAAGTGGTCTTTTATAGAGTCCACTATGATACTCATGGCATTGATGTCATCGTCTTTGAACTTCTCCATAACTGCAACGTTCTGGGGTTCCTTCTCTTTTCCTTCTTTGAACTATGGTTCCACGATCTTTCCTTTCACGATATCTAACACTTTATTCTTGGTAAGGATGAGGTCAAGCCTTGTCTTCCATGCTATGAAGTTAGAAGCCCCTTCTAACTTGTTTTCTGACTTCATAGAGTAAGTCATAATTGCCTTGACTTGGTCAACCCTTGATTTTGACCAAAAACTCAAACTTGACGTTTTAGCTTGTTGAGAGTACCAGGAGATACGCTAGGCTAGGATGCACTAGTCTATCCAGAAATTAGGTTAATCTCTTCACTCAAGGTGCCTCAGTGAGAGGGTTAGGATTTCGTTGCTGTAGCAGAAACTGGCTGCAACTGAGCAAATACTCCCAATCTATCTTCCAGCGGTTAGACTGTCCGAAGATTGCGTGGGCCCATAACCCGTTAGAAAGTAATGGATGTGCCCGTTTAACCATAAACAATATAGCAATATTGTCACCCAACCATAAGTCGAAGCCACTCCCGAGCACCTTAACCTTGACAGAGAATGATTCCGGAAGCAAACCCTAGGATTAATAGCCAAACAAAGGTGGCACACCTCTCTCCAAGGATAGCGCACCAAGCAAGAATAACAAACGCTGATTAGAGAGTCCAACCCAGAAAACCGAAAATGCAGATTGGAGAACTGCCGACAACATCTGCTCCCAAGACTTGCACACAAACTGGCCAACTACAGTGCACACAGGTGTACTTCTGCAGTTCTGAGAATACTGGCCAGAATGAAGACTGGCCTCCTATATTTATACTGTTTCTGCCAAATTGCCTAGGCCGACTTTTCATTCTAGGTGCTAATTACGTAGTATATAACATTTCCTTTAGCTGACTTCTTCTCTTGGAGGCTAATAACCTAATACAAATCATTCTCTTCAGCTGACTTCTTCTCTTGGAGGCTAATAACCTAATACACATCATTCTCTTGAGCCGACTTGTCTTCTAGGGTTCTTTACCGATTATTTAGAGTTTCTTCTTGTTTCTCGGAATATTCTATTCTCTTCAGGTTTACACGTGGAGGTAAATACCTCCCGCAGCTACCATAATATCAACACAAACCGCTTGCCAATACTGAGTACTTCTGTGAGAAACTAGCTTGGTGGAGATTACCTCCCTAGTTGAGAGGGAGTGTTGATGATTACAGTTGGGACAAAGTTCGAATACTTCCGTTCGAGACTTGGCCTGATGGAGAATGCCTCCCTAGTTGAGAGGGAGTGTTGATGATTACAGTTGCGTGAGACATCCTCCACGACACAGACTTGAGAGAGAGCCCCTGAGATGGGTGTGTGGTTCCTATTTGAGACAGAGCTGGAACGTAGTGATAGCCTCCTCCTTACAGAGAGTTTAGAAGAACTCCAGATGATTCTCTTGTGTAACGCAGTGAGAAAGAAGATAAATCCAAAAGTGCTGTGTGCATCATCATGAGATAAAGATGAAGATGATATATTAGCCTCCTCTGAGCAGAGCAGAGAGTTGATGATGAAACTCCAGATGACTCTCCTGTGTAATGCAGTGGGAAAGATCTTTTGAGTAGACGTGCCTCTGGACAAGCACAGGTGAACATGATCCTAGTGGCTGAGCACTAGTGAGAAGTGGTTCTTTTGTGTAATGCAGTGAGCCTGAGATATGGACATCCCTATGGATGTGCCGCTAGTGGCTGAGCACTAGTGGGTGTATGAGATCCCTTGCTATATTGTCCAAGAGTCAGACCTGCCTGTAACCCTAGTTGTAATGTAAAGGGTACAGGTCGGCCCCACCTTAATGTAAAAGATAATTAATATGGTAATTATTAATTATATTTTTAGTTATTGAGGTCGGCCCTATTGTGCCAATAGACACATCATTTGATGTGACAAGTCTTATATAAATAAAGGTGAATCCCCATTGAGGAAACACACTTATCATTGTGTCATCTCATGAATTCAGAAGCTGTGGTCTGAAATTATGAGAAATACAACACCTTCTTGTGTGCTAGGTTTGGTGATGGTGTGGGAGGTCTTTCTGTTGAGGAATATAGCAAATGATTGGCTGGGTTTTCTTCACTTGTTGAGAAGGGTTTCTCAGGATACTTCTTGTGTACGTGTGCATGGTTATTCTTCTTGTGATCTTGGTTTGCTGCAGTAGTTATGGTTCAAGTAATAGTTAAAAGAAAATTTAAAAGAGAATACATGAGCCATAGCTCATTGAAAATTTAACAAAAACCTGCATAAATCAGCCAACAAAGCTTGCTGAAAAATGCTAAAAATCACCACAAAATGTTTGTTTTGAGTTAGCATATGTACAAAAATATTTACAATAAAAATATGAACTTGGAAATTGATTTTTTAGCAAGATTTAAGTGATTATATATGCAAAAAATAAGTAAATAGAAAAATGAAATTAAAACAGAAAATTATATGGAATATAATGAAGTTTTTGGAGTTCCTCCTCCAAACTTTGGCAACCTGCAAATGTGTAAACCTTTGTTACACAATGAGGCAAGAAAGTGAGATCTTTTAAAAGGCCTACAAAATACTTTGCAAACACTAATAAAAACAAATCACATAAACCTATAGCAATACTACTACAGATTTATCCCTAGAAAAATACTTTGCTTAGGTTTCTTCAAATAAAACAATGTGGAACAAAAATAAACAAAATCTACAATGTTACCTTATCAAGAGAAAATACGATACAAGAGAACCAAGAATGCACCAAAAACATCAAGAGAACACCAAGGGATCCTCCAAAGCTTCACTTTATTGCTCCAAGAAAAGTTACTAAATGGCGCCAAAATTTACAAGAGAAAAATGGGAGAGAATGAGAAAGTGAAAAATTGATGTCAAAATGAGAAGAAGGGGCTTCTTTTTAAAGGAGGGAAAGATGAGAGACCCCTCTTGGATGAGTTACAAGTGTCACCCATCCAAGAGAGAGAGAATAGGGCAAGGGGGGTGCACTTCTAGGGTTTTGGTAGTGAGTTAGGGTTTGAGGGGTGAGATGTGAAGGGGGAAAACACCTTTTGACTTGTCATGGGGGGGTTCTTCTAAGTGGATTTTTACTTTTCCAACTTAGGAAATACATTAGAAAACATTTCCCCACTTCTGTTTTTGACTTTAGACACTTTTACAATTTTTGGCTTTTTTACCTTAGCCAATTATTTGTTGATTTTTTACTGACTTGACTCCTCATGGACAATGACCTAGAAAAACTTGACCAATTGAGTTGAAATTTGGTCCAAAGGTGTAGGGGTCATAAGCCATTTGATTTGAGTATTCACACCCCTATACAAAATCCACAAGGACCAAATTTTTACATTTTTCATAAAAAATAATTAAAATTTCCAATTTACGAAATTTTTTAATTATTAAAATATTCTATCAATACTTAACGGAATTCCACAGGACTCTAGGAGATGTCTAGCATGGTCATTTACAACATCTTTATACCTTCGTCACCCATTGGGCTCGATCATTAGAACGCCTTTCACCACTTTGGAGGATTATTGAGTGAAAAACTCAAGATTAATTAAAATCACTGAAAAACAAGATTAATTACCTGCGAAAAAAAAACACTCGATGAAAGGATTGTTGATTTTTCAATAAGCTAGGTTAAGCATGTAGTTCATTTCAATTTCATCATGTCTTATCCATAAACAAGAATGTTGCAGCAACTGAGATGACAAGAAGAAACACCATGCACAAGAACACAAGAAGTATCCTGGGAAACCCTTCTCAACAAGGGAAGAAAGCCCAGCCAAATCCTTTGCTATATTCTTCAAGAGAAATACCTTTCATCACCAAGAATGACTTAGCACACAAGAGGGTGCTTAAGCCCTAGAAGACTAACACCCAAGAGAGGTGCACACCTTTTCCCAAGTAGAAGTGTTTGCTGAAATTTCCAAACCCACAAGAAAGATATGATTCTACAATGGAGAATCATCCCTTACTTATATTAGACTTGACCAATCAACAAAGGCTTCTATTGGCTCAACAAGGCCGACCTCTCTAAGTCACTTTATAATATATTATTATTATTATTATTATTATTAATATTAATTATCTTTTACATTTATTCTTAATCACATTAAGGTGGGGCCGACCTGTACCCTTTATATAACAATTAGGGTTACAGGTAGGTCTGACTCTTGAACATTATATAGTAAAGGATCTGATACACCCACTAATGCTCATCCACTAGGGGCACATCCATAGGGATGTCATAGCTGTGATTCACTGCATTACACAGAAGAACCAGGTCTTCACACGTTCACTTGTGCTCGTCCACAGACACATCCACTCTACAGATCTGCTTTCCCACTGCCACTGACAGGGGAATCATCTAGAGTCTTCTCATCAACTCTGTTGCTCAGAGGAGGCTATCACATCATTTTCATTTCTGTTCACATGACGATGTGCCCAATACTTTTGGGATTTCACATGTTCACCTTGTGCTCAGCCACAAGCACGTCATAACTCAATAGATCGCTTTTCCACTGGATAATCATTTGGAGTTATTCTCATTCTCTGAATGGAGGAGGTCATCTCTACGTTCCTAACTCTGTCTCAGGCAGGAACCACGTACCCTTCTTAGGGGCTTTCTCTCAGGTTTGTAAGCTGAGAGAAATACTTCACATAGCTACAATGATCCACACCTCACAGGTTTGTAAGCTGGAGAATGTCTCACATAGCTACATTCATCAACACTCCCTCTCAGCTAGGGAGGCATTTTCCATCAGGCCAACTTTCTCACGGAAATACTCGAACTTATTCTTGGCAAGTGGTTTAGTGAAGATATATGCAATTTGTTCATGAGTAGAAAGATACTGTACATGGACTGTCTTCGTCTGCACCATGTCTCTGATATAGTGATACTTGATTTCAATATGTTTTGATTTGTCATGAAATGCTGGATTCTCGGAGAGCTTTACACAGCTCTGGTTGTCACAATGAATAGTCGTTGGATCCATCTCATGATCGAACAAGTCTGTCAAAAGTTTGCGAAGCCATACAACTTCACGAACTGCCACACTCAGTGCAATGTATTCTGTCTCTGCCAGTGTTACCAGAAGTGACCCCCCCCGCACTGGCCTAGGAAGCCCGCTTCGAGCGAATCTGCTCAGGAAGCTGGGTCGGAAGCTCGCTACCTGGTTCAAAAACGCGCTCCCTGCCCAAAGACTCATTTTTTTTGTTTTTTTGAGTAGAGCTAGAGTGTGGAGTGTGGTTAGGGATGGGTTAGGGGAAAGTGAGGAGGGAATAAAATATATTTCCCCCCTCAATTCCACCCACCCTAGTAATTAATGGTAATGTTAAATTCTTATAAATTCTTAAAGTAAAAGTGACATTCTCCTTTATCTTTCATTTTCATCCTTTTACTTAA